>AYEL01068942.1:0-10405 GCA_000484575.1 Olivierus martensii
GATGAATAAAGACTTTATGGACTGCTCAAAAGTGCTATAGTTTTGTTTTAATAAAATTATATAAAACTCATCACAGAAAAATAATAGAATTTTATTTTTGGAGTGCTTGTTTCACAAATAATGAGAATACTTTATTCATTATTATATATAAACAAGTTTCATATTTTTATTTATTTTATTTGTATTTATATTTAAAATACTCTACTCTTGGATATTATATATTTCGGTTTTACTCCTGAACCGAATATACTAGAAGTGGCCAAACTGCGGCTCGCGAGTCACATGCGGCTCTTTGGTACCTTCAATGTGGCTCTATGCCATGAAAGTCAATATTAAATATGAAGCAAATACTTTAGTTAAAAAATAATATGTCTGTAATTTGTTTATCTATTGTAAAAAGTGGTATGCATCTATACGAAATAAAAGTTAAAAAATAATAATATGTCTGTAATTTGTTTATCTATTGTAAAAAGTGGTATGCATCTATACGAAATAAAGGTATCTGAAATAAACAATTTTTGAAATCATTATTAAGATTATCCGAAAAACTGATGCCATTCTCACTTATCCAGAAAGAAAATGCTACTCTTGAGTATTTAAGTTTCTCTTATGTGGCTCGTAATGACAAGTCGGACCGTCGGAAACACGGACCGTCAAATTTTCGTGCATAAAAATTATTGTATAAATCATTTAAGTAGCAGTTTATTTTCATTTTGTTTTATGGACAAAGAACTGTTACTTTTCAAATCTATTTTGGGAAACATCTGAATCTGAAATGTTCACCCTGTAAAATCCGGCACCAAATCTGGATCCTACATAATCTAATTTTTCAGGAGGGGTCCAGACCCAGCCGTTGAACCCATCCTTCAACCATCCGATTGACTCCATCATGATTTTGGCCAGCCTGAGATAGTCTCTATAAATAACCGCTGTCAGATGGTTCGAGTCTCTGATCCCACCCCTTGAAAATATTTATCATGGGATCCGGGCTCGGCCTGTCAATCCCCGTCCTTCACAATTCGGCTAAAACCCACAGAGGTGGGCAGCCTGTGGAAGGGCTTGTTTCGCTCCGCCACATAGTATTCTTCAAGAATAAAGTCACTCTATAATACTATAGAGAAGTATGGACATGACCTTGAATGCCGCCATATTTGAGACATCTAGTCTAACGCGAAGCTTAGATATAGGTACAGATTCAAAACAGAACTCCTTTTTTCCCGTTATATTTATTATACGTAATTAAAATTTATGCGAAGGTAGTAATCATACTGGTTACTCAGAATTAATTATTATTGTTCTGCCTTAAAAATAATAATAAAAATGTCGGATAAAAAATTGTAAATACACATTATTTATAAGTTATGGGAAAAAATATATAATGTAACCATTAATGTTAAGGAAACATAGACTGCCAAATTTTCATGCTAGAAATTATACTGTATAAATTATTTAAGTAATATTTTATTTTCATAAGTTGTTGGACATGTATTAAAAATAATCTGGGTAATTGATGCATAATATAAAGTACTTAAAGAGTTCTTCACGTCGAAACGTGAATTAAGAAAAGATTCTATATTAACACCATTCGTTTGCGTTCTACACGTGGAAAATGGCAAATTCGACGCTTAGGCAAGAAGGTTCACGTTGGTTATTACCTATATTTATAGTGACTAAACGATTAAATATAATCCAATATATTTTTGTATGCACGTTCCTTAGACTTGTATCTATGATATGATAATTAAATTTTGTGTTAAAAACGGTTAAAAATCCTAACTTGAAGAGTCTTTTATACCATATTTTTAGGCGTGATTACTGGATAACTCACACTGAGTGGAAAAACTTTGTTTTATTTATATTTAAGCTAAATATTTTTTCAAGTTCGAAGTGATTTTGAAAAACAAAATCGAATCAACCAGCCACGGATTCGGATGTTCGTGTTCTACGCAAGCGTATTAAACGAATATGATGTCGTATACATGTGACGCTATTTGGGGAAGTTAAGAGAAGTAACATCTTGCTGAAGCAGATTTCTTCTACAAACGCACGCATGGAACCTAAACTCAATGACGTCATTTTTCTTTGCGTTTACGTTCACGTCACGTCTTGCTGAAGCTCTCTAATATACATTAGGATACTTCCGTCCGTTTATCCGCATATTTTTACATCTGCCTTTTCGCCAATGACGATCATATTGCATCTCTTTTGAATCCAGAATAGTTTAAAATCTTACCCTTATCCATCTCCGAAAGTAAAAAAATTAGAAAAACACATCTTTTAGAAATATTCATAATATAGTTTCATGTGCACCTAAAACCTTTCTACATAAAAACAGCGTTATAGCTTTTATTGACAAATGAGTAACGGTTCATTCGCTCGTTAAAAAAGAACCGCTCAAAAGATCCGGTTCGCGAGTGAGCGACTCACCACTAATTCAGAGGGCCATGGATCTTCACGTCGAAACGTGAGTTAAGAAAAGATTCTACACGTCGAAAATGGCAAATTCGACGCTTAAGCAGGAAGATTCACGTTGGTGATTACCTATATTTATAGTGACTAAACGACTAAATATAATGTTATATATTTTTGTATGCACATTCCTTAGACTTGTATCTATATTAGGATAATTAAATTTTGTGTTAAAAACGGTTAAAAATCCTAAGTTGAAGAGTTACTTTTATACCATATTTTTAGGCGTGATTACTGGATACCTCACACTGAATGGAAAAGCTTTATTTTATTTTTATTTAATCTAAATGTATTTTTTCTAGTTCGAAGTGATTTTGAAAAACAAAATCGAATCAACCAGCCACGGATTCGGATGTTCGTGTTCTACGCAAGCGTATTAAACGAATATGATGTCGTATACATGTGACGCTATTTGGGGAAGTTAACGGAAGTAACGATTTGCTGAAGCAGATTTCTTCTACAAACGCACGCGTGGAACGTAAACTCAATGATGTCATTTTTCTTTGCGTTTACGTTGACGTCAACATCTAGGTGAAGCCCTCTAACATACAGTACATTAGAATACTTCCGTCCGTTTAGCCGCATATTTTTACATCTGCCTTTTCGCCAATGACGATCATATTGCATCTGTTTTGAATCCAGAATATTTTAAAATCCTACTGCTTATCCATCTCGGAAAGTAAAAAAATTAGAAAAACACACCTTTTAAAAATATTCATAATATAGTTTCATGTGCACCTAAAACCTTTCCTACATAAAAACAGTTATAGGAACATACTACTTTTCGTGTTCTTGAGAACTGTCGGCAAAATATCAGTTAGAGAAAAAAGCTTTTTAAATACACGATCTATGTTTATTTAATTTAGTGGTGGATATAAATCGTTTCAAAATACAGATTAAAAATCTTTAATCCATTTATTCACATTATTGTCATTATTGACGTTAACAATTTTTCTTGTCCTTTGTTGGCCTCTTTCCTGTTCGGACGTGTTGTTTCCGAGTTCTTCGCTGCTTTGTTCTCTTGTTTGCGTTTTTTTTTGGCATGGTAAGATTTTAATCTCTTTTTAACATTTTATAAAATTTTTCTGGCAAATATCAATGTAATATAATGTTTGATAAATAATTAACGCGGATATATTTTATAATAGTAAAGATACGATAAGGGAAATAAGTTTAGTATTGCATCAACATTTTTTATAATTTATATCGTTTTTTTCTATACGATATTTTGCAAAAATGTTTTATTAATATCAATATGCAAAAAAGTGGACCTCAAACTAGAAAATTTTGGATAAGATTAGTCTATCGGTTGGCGTAAAGATGGCGATTCTATTCTATACGGTATTTTGTAAAAATGTTTTATTAATATCAATATGCAAAAAAGTGGACTTCAAACTAGAAAATTTTGGATAAGATTAGTCTATCGGTTGGCGTAAAGATGGCGATTCTATTTTATTAATATTAATATTCAAAAATGTGGACCTCAAACTAGGAAATTTTGGATAATATTAGTCTATCGGTTGGCGTAAAGATGGCGATTCTATCGAAGCTTTTTATGGAATTTATTAACTAATGTAAAGAATTATTGATGACTTTCATATACCGGGTGTTTTTCTTGAAACCGAACATTCTGATTTTTGGCATGAAGCCAATTCTGTTTTCATAAATAAATATATATATATTAATTCTATACGTATATATCTTATTATATATTCAATAAATTGTCATCAACGAGAACGTTAGTTGTCATATAAATAGAAATTATAAGATATTTCAATTAGGCTTAGCAATTTTCCGTAGCCATATGTAACAATAAATTTTGAACATTGTAAGGTTGCGGTTGTTATGGCAACTTTCCATTTACATAAATTAACAGTTTCGCATTAAATTTATTATTATTATTATTTATTTTAAATCAGGGGTCAGTTGTTATGGCAACTTTCCATTTACATAAATTAACAGTTTCGTATTAAATTTATTATTATTATTATTTATTTTAAATCAGGGGTTCCAAACTGGGGGTATCCATATATCCCTTGGGAATATGGGAACCAAATGCTTAGGGGTATGGGACTCGATTTTTACAGTAAATTCAAGGTGCTTAGGGGTATGGGACTCGATTTCTACAGTAAATTCAAGGTTTTGACAATTTGGAAGTCATACTGGCAACTAATATAAGGAATGATGATGATTATTTCGATAGTCAAGTGAACAAGTACCATTCGGAAATCCATTGGAGGTCTGGAGTCATCAAAAGTTTAAGAACCTCTGTTCTAAATTAAATTTCGGTAGTCATCATAGATATATTGCCAAATATATCTGCATATTAATAGTCCATAAAATTGAAATTTTATAACTATTCTCATCCATTGAAAATTCCGTGTCAGAGTTAAATACTGTAAATGCATTCTGAAAATTTTCTGCAGTGCCGTTTCTCGATAAAAAAATATCGACTAAAATGTTGAATTATGCACAAATTTATTAAAATGACTGCATATTAATTAGTAGAATAGTATTGCCTTTATATTACAATGAAACCTAATTCTTTACTTAATTTTTTTAATTAAAAGCGAATTATGATTTGCATATTAATAGAATTTTAAACGACGGTTACTAAACATTTTTACTTGAAATTTATGTAAAGCAATAATAGAAATATAAATTCCATGTTTCGTTTCTTAGATACAAACCCATAAATAATTTTATATAATGTTATCATCACAAATTAAAGGTCAATTACATATGTTTGGCAAATTTGAAATAGCAGAACTGTGTCGCATGTTTACATTATTTATAAAATTAGTCTGTTATATTTTATAACTTTTTTATACTTTATTTTCATAATTTCGATATTATTATTATTATTATTGCATTGATATTTTATACTGTTTTGATATTTAATATTTCTTTTCATTTATATTATTATTATTATATTTCTGATTTTAAAATATTGTTATTTTATTTTATTTATTTTAATAAGTATACGAAATAAATCAGAAATTGTCTTTCAATCCTAAAAATTTCAGAGAAATTAAAGTACTGTAATTTATATACTACACTCGTTTTCATAAATTAAGGAACATACAAAAAATTGATAATAAATCTCAACAAATATAACTTTTTCCAAAATTTAGTGAAAATATTTGTTATATTACACATTAAAGAAAGACTGAGAGTAATAAATATAAAACATTTATTTCCTACAAAAATTACAATTTGTGGAACAAGATCAAAACGGTGCGTTAAAATGAAATAACCAAAATGTCTGAATATAGAGGACGGTCATTCCTCACAGCAATTCGGGACCTGCAACGATATTTCGTGCAATTTATGATATTGTTTATCAATTCGATTGTTAGCAATGACAATTGTTCTGGTCAAGCACTTCTGAACTCCTCGAGGGTTTAGGACAGGGAGTTGAGGATAGCTACACGTCTCTCTAGAGCAGGGTTTACCAAACTACGGCCCACGGGCCGGATCCGGCCCGCCGACAGGTACTTGAATTTGCTTGATAAAATGTATGGAACACGAGACGTTGTGATACAATTTTAATTTAAATATTATGTTAGGATACTACGAGATCTTCACATGTGCGTAGACCTCCTGGCTGCTGCTATGTGCTTTATATTTATTATTTTAAATTTTAAAATATTGTATCTAGATTTTCTTGTTTATTGTAATGTTTGCTTATTTCGCACCATCCCAGGATTTTTAACCCCTTCAGTCACTAGAGCTATATTTGTGTACATATACTTTGAATGAATTTTCCTAGAATGTATTTGAAATTTCGAGCTTTCGTTCTGGCTTGCAAGTATTGTACATAATGATTATGCGGCCCGCGCTGTTCATTTTGTTAGTTATCCGGCCCACTGTGCAAAAAAGTTTGGGGACCCCTGCTCTAGAGTGTCCCAGACAATGCTCAATAAGGTTAATATCAGAAGACTTGGCTGATCAGTCCATACGAATTATGAATGCATAAATGTATTCAACAGTTTCTCAGTCAGAAAATTAATAATTTTATTACTCGCTTTATGGGCCACGTGCTTACGCCGTCTATTCAGTCGTCCCAATTCTAAAACAACTTTTTTTGATTCTGTCAACTCTTTCTTCCAATAAATAAATAGATAGAAAAATACAAATCCTTTTAACCACTACAGAACGATGGTCTGATCTTGAAGGTATTACTGTATCAATCCCTCTACGTATGGCCGAGAATCGTCCTTAGGATAAAAAAAAATCTCCAATTGCACCTGCATACGGACGAACAAGGGGTTTTAGACTTCATCCCTATAGCTTCTGGCATTCATATGGTGTCTTGAAAGCACATTCGGGATTGTGCAGTTGCCTAACGAAATACTACTGTAAACCATTAGGCTACCTCCACCATAAGTGTCTCTTTCTCCAATATTACAAGGAAAATTGCGTATCTTTGATTGTCACTAGATCAGAAAACGCATGGATTCATATGACACAGCAAATCTTCGCTCATCTGTAGAGAGTAACAGATCTTTATTGAATTTCATTCCAAATTGATACAATGTTTTGCCGATTGCAAACGTTTCCTCCCGTGACGGAGGGTGAGGGTACGCAGAGTGATGTTGGCCCAGCATACAGATCTTTGTATAGGCTTTTGTTCACAGTGGAAATAGTAATAGCATTCCTATACCCGAAGTCATTCCTACATCCTCAGGTGTGTCAGAATAGCGCTCCTCTTCCTTCGAGCTGATAATCGAAGATATCAATTATTAGTAAGTCTCGATCTTCCATCACTACGTTCCAGATGCTATTTTAGAATTTTGAAACTGGTTCCACAGCCCGTGATCCACATTACAATCAACATTTAACTATCTTGCTACTTCTGACTGAATTTGGACTGATTCTAGTCTGTTAATCGCTCTCCTTCTCAATCAATCGATTAAATGATGTCCGTTATATAATTATGTGCCATTTTATAAAATTCTGCAATTTAGATTTTCCTTTTTCACACTTATATCTGATATCGACGAGTAACATTTACATGGTAAGTTTTTGTTATGCAGCTGATTTTCAATCTCGGTATCGAGGATGATAGAAATACAGTAGTTTGCATTCTTTATTCTTACTTGGCATTGCACTCTACGCAGTAAACATTAATTTAGCGTATATCCAGCTAATTAAAAAAAAAATTATCGCCATTTTCCTTCTGTTCCTCAATTTATGAAAACCAATGTACTTTACCATTATATTAAATAGTAAAAGCCAAACCCATGCAACATGGAATAATTCTATAGTCAATTTATAACTATCTGATTGCTAGTACAAGGTTTAACGTACAAATTTATATAATAAATCTGATTTATATATATTTATTTATGAAATATTTCTGAAAAATTTCAAATAAATCTGTTTTCGAATATACAATGCAAGTACACCTTTATCGCTATCAAACACTCTGCCGGTGAGCAGTCAGCCGATGACAAAAGAGAATAAATAAATGAACGAAACTCAAAAATATAAAATATATTTAGATTTTTATACGAATATAACAAACTTGGATTGTATATAAGTATAAATTTGGAATAATTGTTTTAAACGGCTGTCTTCTTCATCATAAAAGTGTTTATTAAATATGAGAAATTTTTTAGTTTCCAAAATTCGTCAAACCCCGATAAGATGCCACCATCCTTGGCGGTTTATCGAAAACACATGTAGTGTAGAAACGAAAACGAAATCCGAATTTTTTAAATTTAATAAAATACAATACATATTTAGCATCGAAATTTAATATTTTTAAAAAATTGTATACTTTATAGTATAGTATACGTACCGTTTATCTACAGTACTATATAGAAAACATGTCCATCTGCTGTTCTGATCCCCTACTTTCAGTTCTGTGTAAAGTACAATGTATACGGCTTACTGTACAGTATCTTTATTTGCTCGGTACGCAATAAACGGTGGAAACGATCTGGTTCTTACGATTTTAAATTTTCTACAACCTAGATGTGAATCAGGCTTAAAGAAATACTTGATTAACTATTACATCAAACTTTCCCATCCGCTGGTTACAAATGAATCCAGAGAACTTTTAATACTCTGATGAAATTCAGGATGTAAAGTCACCAAAATATGCTGACAATAACTGGCGGATTAACGAGGACAAATACAATAGTAAAAAGTAAATTAGTAAATTGGAATTTTTGTTTAGACGTTTCTACTGGCGAATGGCGTCTTATCGGGGTTTACTTATTCCATAAACATAGGAAAGATCCGTTCCACCAAATTTCTCTGCGGTCTGCCAGGGTGGCGGCTTAACGGGGGACATCTTATCGAGGTTTGACTGTACAGTATTTAGAAGTTACATTAAGTACTACATTATAAATAAGAGAAATTTTTGTCAATAATAATTTTTCCATGCTTGATAACGTGATGCAGTATATATGTGCCCTTCGAAGTATATACGATTCCCTTCATTTAACTCATCGAATGTAAATTTTTTGATTCATTCCGTATACTTAATGCTATATTTACTGGACTATTTATTTGTATATAAATTTAATATTAAGAATATTTAAATATTTCAATGTTTATTACCACAATAACACAAAAAAGTCAATTAGAATCTCGAATGTTATAATCTATCATTAGGAATTCATTTCATATTATAAACTTTGGTGGGTTAGAGGATACAAGATATATGTTTCGTATTATATTTTCTGAAATTTATCGGTTTGTTTAGCTTCGATAATATAGAATTAGATACAATTTGATTCTTATAGTAAAACTCACCTAACAGAAAAATAAATAATTAAATTAAATACTTGTACCCAGTACTGCTGGCACATGTCAGACAAGACATTATCATTTTCTTGGCTTCTTATAGTAGGGGAGACTGGGGTGCTTTGTTACATTTTTTATCGAGAATTTTTTTCACGTAAACTATTTTAATGAAAATAGGCTTCCCAAATGCCCAGGACTCTTTTCTATTGCCCAGTATTTTTAATTTTCTCATAAATTGGTCATTCTTTAATTTATTCAAATTCATATGCAGAAAGGCCGATTGCAACAATATTCCCCATCTAGTGGTATATTGTTACATGTAAGGGGGCATGAAGTTATAAGGAATAATTTATTTGGACATTAAACGTAATCCACAAATTATTATTTTTTAACGTTTACTGAAATGAAATATTGAATTTTAAATTATAATTTAGCTAATAATATAAAGTAGCCTATAACTTATAGGCCCTAGTTATCTAAAATTTTGAGGTGTCAAAATTATCAGCATCTACATCATCAATTGAGTTGCAGTTTGTACATAAATAAAAATTATCGAAACGCGCATAGTGATCATGGGCCCATTCGTGACATTTTCCACATTGATACCACTTTGCAGGAGCAACTCATTTAGAATAAGGGTCACCACATTTGATGCAAAACCACTCATCCTCATCTGATGAATTATCAATTGGTCTTATTACATTTATTCTTTTCTTTGTAGTTTTACTTTTTTATTTGCTCTTCCACTAAGCGTTTTTTCGACAAACGTGCTTTTTCTTCATCCTCTAGTATCTCTTTTTAATTGGTGTGTCTGTTAAAATTTCGGTTTGTCTTTTCTTCCGTCCTCTGCGGGCATGCTTCGTTCTGCTGCTTTTGGATATGGACGTATTTCTTGCTCTTCTTCAGTGGAGTGACTAGTTGAAGCGGGTGTATCGTTAGGCAAAAGAGACAGGGATGTCGAAAGACTATGACTGTTATTGTTAATATTAATTGGCTGCTATTATAAAACACAAATAGACTATAAAATAATCAAGACTTGAATTACAAATAAGGGGCATGTTGTTACACTGTAACAACAATCCCCATGACAAATGTTACAAATGACCCCTAAAGGAGCCATTTTACAAATACAATATATTTAAACGTCACTTGATATCAACACTAAAGTCTTTAAGAC
>AYEL01068944.1:0-19685 GCA_000484575.1 Olivierus martensii
ATAATAAAAGCATTATTATATATAATATAATTTAGAATAATAATAATAATATATATTGTTATTCAAAGAAAGTACATCATCCATTGAAATTTTAAGTATTATTCCAATAATCTAAATAGTATAGTTTACATCTGGTGAATTTTTTATTTTGTTTTCAATTTAAAATGATAAACTGGAACAATTGGAAAACTTCTGGTAACATTTCAGTCATAATTCAAAACTCATATAAAAATTGCTAATGCTTATTTTGGTATATTTTGAAAGCACCTATCAAATATTAGTTAGTTTTGCCTTAACAATTAATAAATATCATTTGTTTATATTTTTAGTTTGTTGCTAGTTATTAATATAACATACCATTGCAAAAAAGAGTTAGAAATGTATATTTGTTATGTAGCAAACAGATAATTTAGTCAAACATGATTGCTATATAATTATACAGTACACTCCCGAGTATCCGGCCTAATGTGGCGGAAGGGCAGGCCGGATAACAAAAAAGCCAGATAGGCTAGAGTTCTACGTATTTGTTCAGGTACTTCTCTTTGGTTAAGAGAAAAATGTTAAAGATCTCTCTAGATAAAGGAAGTTGTTTTTGTTAAACGTCATCTCTGTTCTATCTGCTGACTCTCATTACCCATCCTTACGCGCATCGCTCACCGCTCTTTAGGCCAACACCTGTCAACATCGTCCTCAGGCCTGCAGGCCGTGCGGGACTCACACAATGAATAACGAGCAGAACGCTGCTCTTTTTCTGTCCCAACTTGTATTTTGCACACGACACATAGGAGGATCGTAGCAGATGCCCGCTTCCATTGCCTTTGCAATGTTACCAATGCAATGCCTTGCCTTCCTCATTTAATTACAATAAAAGAAAAAAGGCCGGATAGTACGGAGGCCGGATAGTCATGAACCGGATACTCAGGAGTGTACTGTATATTGTTTAAATAATAATAAAGAACAATCTGAGAAATTACATGGAGTCATCTGTATATCAAGTTCTTCTTTTTCTATATAATGTAAATATTGAATATCTTCATTGCAACAATGAAAATATTCAGCAAATGCTAAGATTTATGGCCACACTTCTCTTTTTTGGAGTATGCCACAAGTACAGAGTGGGTGGAAAATCCCTTTACATAGGTTTTGGTTGGAAATTGTTACAGCAGTGACTGACATGCATGAACACAATTATTAATGTCAACTCATTAATGGAGGTAGAACAAAAACATTCATTTCACTTACAAGTCCTTTTTTATATGATCCCACATTGTTGTTCTTGGGATGCCTAACTCTATAGAATGTTTCCGTGTTGATTTCATTGGTGATTATTGAATTGATGCCTCTACAGTGGCACAAGTTTCACCTTAAGTGCTTAGTCTCCTACTCTGATAAGAACACTTGGCATCAAGAACACTTCCTGTAGCAAAAGCCTTCTTTACCCGTCCCAATAACATTGGCTGTGATGGTAATAGTTTGTCAAAATAAACCTCAAAGTTGTTCATAATATTCTGTATTGTTTTCCCAGTGATTCCACATTCATGCACCAACATACAAGTCACCAAATGCTCTTCTTTATCCATCATCACTGCTCACTCAGAGTGTTTTCAAATTTTTTCTGCCATCAGGAAGCTGCACAGTAGTCAGAGGCATCAGGCATAGCTTGTGGAAGTTGCACGAAGGGCAAGGATGATTGTTCAATAAGATAATTTATTTACCTTATTTTCATACAACTAGATAGAGTAACTTTATATTATTTTATTAAAGTGTAGAAGACTTTCTGCCCACCCTGTATATTGATTTAACATGGTTACAAATGAAATCAGTGATATTTTTGTCCTTATAAGTTATCAAAGAGGGCAATACAATGATGTCATCATCATCAGTTCCTTTCATAAAAATATCTATGACAAATTTTCTCCTTAAATTTTATCTTCATTTTCTTAAAGTATTTTGAAATATGATAAACTAAAAATTAAAAGAAGAAAACTGCTTTAATTTCTTGGATGCTGGCAATATTTTCAAATTAAGCCTGATTAATATGTAAAAAATATGAAAATTAAAATTGTAAAATCTTGATTAATATTCATTCAAATCTTTTGAAATTTTCAGTATTTATTGCTCTTTTAGTTCTTTTTCTAACAAACATAAGCATTTTGTTTTTTTTAGTTTATTTTTTTTGCAATTTTTCATTACATATACAAGATCAATATCAAAATTAAAGGAGGTCAGATCATCAGTGTTCAGAAATAAATGGTGGTTCTATACAGGTAGTTCTTGATTTATGAGTTTCCACTTAACAAATACTCAGGTTTGTAAGTTTTTACAAATATGAATTTGAATATTGGCTATAAAATCAGAAAAAATCAAAATGCTAGACTGATAAGTGGAATTAGCATACCCTTTGGCTGCTATGATTTACTGCTCATAAAGTAGATATCTTTCATTCCCAGAGTGTGCTTAAAGTGATAGTTTATCTGCAGGGACTTTCAGAAAAAATGTGAGTCTTGAGGCAAGTAATATTTTTGAAATCCTTTAAAAAAAGACAAAATTGACAAATATATACAGTGATAAGTGTTTAAGAAAAGCAAAAACATTGATAGAGAACATCAAATTTTGACAAATACTGAAGCTCAAATAGTTTAAAAATATACAAATATATTTTTTCTAATATATTGAATTATAAATTGAGGCCTCTAAAGTCATGAGGCTCAGGGTAGCCACCTGTTTTGCCCCTCTCTCTGATAGTCATTGGTCATCTGTTTAAAAGTTCATCAATAATAATGAAAAATAAAAATTCTTTAATATTTAAATGACACGAATAATTTCTTTGTTATTATAATCTGATTGATTTTAAATGCCATATTTTTCATTTTTTTGGATAGATAAATCATAACCTTACTTTACAAATCCAAGCACTATTAGCAGTTGAGTCTCTGTTACAATGCACAGTAGTAAACGTTTTCAGTAATGCTATACCTTTTTCAGGCTACATACAAAATCAAACTACGTTCTACATTCTATAACGCTTTTTGAATAACAAAAACCAAAACATAAACAAAACAAAAAGAAAAAACAATTGCCATGGTGATTTAGTCATCATGAACATTTATAGGATAATGCTTTTATCATTTTAACCAAGTTGATCTTTTTATTTTCAATACAATACGTCTTCTTTTACATAGATGTTATTGTCTACAACTGCCTACGACATCTGGAACTATGCTGTAGATGTCGTAGGTGGTTGTAGACAATAACATCTATGTAAAAGAAGATGTGGTGTGTTGAAAATAAAAAGATCAACTTGGTTAAAATGTTGGTTAAACGTTCATGATGACTAAATCACCATGGGAACTGTTTTTTCTTTTTGTTTTGTTTATGTTTTGGTTTTTGTTATTCAAAAAACATTATAGAATGTAGAACATAGATTGATTTTGTGTGTAGCCTGAAGATGGTATAGCATTACTGAAAATGTTAGCTACTGTGCATTGTAACAGAGACTCAACTGCTAATAGTACTTGGATTTGTAAAGTAAGGTTATGATTACGAGTAGAAGCAGTGAAATAAGAGGTATGATAGATAAATCATTGTGTAATCATAAACTATTGATTATATTGACTTTTACTTAATTTCATTCTTGAGAAAAGAGACTATTTTTAACATTTTGTCTATGGGAAATTGAATCTTGATATACAAGTTCTTATTTTAATTATTTAGTTCAGAACAATTTAATTCATAAAGTCAAGAACTATCTGTATATCAAAAAGGCATGGGGAATTTACATAACCTTGCCTCACCCCTCATATATGTAATTCCATTGATAGCTGGCAGCACTATGTAGACAAACATAAAAAATAAAGATAAATAAAAAAAAAACAAACTGAAGAGTCAGAGTCAGTTTGAGGATGTGCTGGTTAGAGGTAACCTAAAGTTGTGTGACTGTCCAATTCTTTAATCTTAATCTCATTGAATTCTATAGCAAAGAATGTAAAACATAACATGGTGTCAGAAAGGTATGTGTTACATGTATTTTTTAAAATAAGGTGAGGAAAGATGGAGCTGTAAGCCAGCCAGAGGAAAACTTGGAATGCGGGTTATTTAACATTTGATCTGGCTGATATATGATTTATCCACTCTCTTCAATCAGACATTCTTTTCTGCAGCTTAGATTACTTGGTTAGCAGTGCAACTTATAAAACAGAAGAAATGGCAAGTAATTTACCAATTATACCGCCATTTGAAACCGGTTCAAATTCGTCAGAATCCTGGAGGCATTGGAGATAAGATTTTGAGGATTATGTAGAAGTATTGAGATACAGCAACGAATCTGAAAAAACGAAAATAGGACTTTTTTGTCACGTATGGGGGAAGAATTGAAAAAACAATTCAGATCATTTGATTTAGTGCCAAAAACTGAAGCTGAAGAAGTGAGTTTAAAACAAATTCTTGATGAATTTGATAAATATTTTGTGGATTATCGAAATGAGAGTTATGCATCGTTAAGTTTCTAGAAATAAAATAAGAAAAAGGGGAAAAATTTTCTGATTTCTGTTCGAGATTAAGATGTGCAGTCATGGAATGTAACTATGGACAGCTAATGGAATGCATACTGCATGATAAAATAATTCAAGGAATATTAGATAAACCACTGCAAGAGAGATTAATTCGTGAGACTAGTTAAAAAGCTAAAATGCTACAAGAGGTAGTTAACGAATGCAAGACAGCTGAAAACAGCAAAGTACAGTCCTTGGAGATGAAAGAAAACAAGATTTCCATAGATGCTCTTAAAAATAATAGAAATCAAGTAAAGTCTGTGTGATTGATGCATAAACGTGCCCGAGAACAAAAGAAAGAATTTAATTGCAAGTTTTGTGGCAAGATACATGAACCCAAAAAGTGTCCAGCGTTTGGAACCATATGCCGAAATTGTGAAGGGAAAAATCATTGAGCCAAGGTATGTAAAACAAAATTACATAATAGAAAACAAAATATTCATCAAATAAATGCCATAGAATGATTGACAGAAGACAGCGATTCAGAAATCATTTATCTAGGGGAATTAAAATTTGTCGATACATTGGATATTGAGAAAGTAAATTCTGCGTGGCTACAAAAGATCACAATGAATAAAAATAAAGTAACTTTTAAATTGGACACTGGGGTTCAAATGAATATAATTCCAGAATGTGAAATAATAAAATGGAAAAACAAGCCAATAATTAAGAGAAGTAAACAACCTGTGCTTGACTACATCAATAATGTGATTCCAATTCTAGGCAAATGTACTTTAATATGTGAAATGGAGAAGTTTGAAAAGAAATTTAAATTTTCGATGACAACATTAGCTTCATGTCCCATTTTAGACCTTTGAGCTTTCAAAGAATTAGGATTAATCAAGCAATTAAATCAAATAAAAGAACTAAACAGCTGCAGTTCCATGGAAATGTCTGATCAAGTTATAAATGAATTTGCTGATGTGTTCACTGAAATTGGATGACTTAAACGTACTGTAAAAATCAAATTAAAAGATAACTGCATTCCCCATGTAGCAGAACCATGTAAAATACCATTTGCTCTTCACAATAAAGTTAAAAAAGGAGCTTTAATGCATGGCTGAAATAGGAATAATCTGTAAAGTTGAAGAACCTGCTGAGTGGGTCAGTAATATGATAGTGATAAATACACCAAAAAAGCTATGCATCTGTCTTGATCTTAGGCCATTAAATGAAACAATACAGAGACCACACTATCCTATACCAACAGCAGATAGTCTCATAAGTAAACTTCAAGGTTGTAAGGTATTTACGATTTTGGATGCTAAAAATGGATTTTGGCAACTGCCGTTAGATGAAGAGTCATCTTATTTAACTACATTCACTACACCTTGGGGAAGATATCGATTTTTGGTATTACCCTTTGGACTGAATAATGCTCTTGAAGAATTCCAATGTGTTATGGATGAAATTTTTGAAGAATATTCCGAAGTCAGTCCTTATTTTGATGATATAGCTTTAGGTTCCTCATCAATTGAAAAACATTGTCAGTTATTGCGTGCCGAACTCTTAATAACAAGTAGAACAAGAGACGAGTGTCAAATTATGTCTTTTAACACATGCCACACCTGCTAAATGGAAGGAGTAGTCTGCATTAATCTCAAATGATGCAGAATTGCAGGATGTTTTATATCATATTAAAAATGGCTGGCCGGATAAAAGCAACACCAGAATTGCTGCTCAATCTTATTGGCATTGTAGAGATGAACTATATAGCACTAAAGAAGGTATGGTTTGTCAAGGACAGCACCTTACAGTGCCATCAGCTGCAAGAATGGAAATTTTAGGAAAGTTGCACATGTAACATAAGGGTGTTTTTGCATGCAAATCCAAGGCTAGAGAGTATTTTTATTAGCCTACTATCAATCAGGACGTGGAAAGATATATTAGCAAGTGCAAAATTTGCCAGCAGTACCAATAGTCTAATCAGAAAGAGATCCTGTTTAATCAAGATCTTCCAGGGAGGCCATGGCAAAAGATGGCTTGTGATTTTTTTTTATTTAAAGGGGTGACAATACCTCCTGATGATCAACTATTTTTCAAAAATATATTGAAATGCAGCCACTGAATAGCATGACTGCACAAGCTGTTGTGACAGCAATGAAAGCTATTTTTGCCAGGCATGGAATACCAGAGGAATTAGTGAGTGATGGAGGACCTCCATTCAATTCAGAATCTGTGCAGAAATTCTTCAAAAATTGGAATGTTTTGCATCAGATTACATCACCTCATTTTCCCAGAGCCAATGGACAAGTTGAGAGAGCTGTACAAACACTAAAGAATTCGTAAAAACATTCAGCTCACAGAGCAGGCAATAATACAGTCACGTTCTTTAAAAACAAACTTTAATTAAAGTACTTTCAGCTTGATCAAGCCCTCATCAATAAAAATTACAAATAATGAAAAAAGAATACATTAAATATTGTTATACATTCTAAACTCATTCTAATTCATAAACCGTTCTAAATTCGAATAAATATTAAATTTTAATTTTCGGACTACGGCATATTACGTCATAATTCCTGGCACAAAATAAAAATAAATAATAAAAATAAAAATAAATCCATTTAATGTCTTTCCGTAGTAGCACTATTACACTTTAATTATATTAGGTACGTTCGACTCATATTCCGCTTCTGCTTCTTCAATGCCCTGATCATACGTGTATTTTCCTCATATTCCTACGCTGCGCTAACTTTTTCTGGTTCGTTATAGTTTATAACATTCATCCCTATTCAATTTATTAGTGAAAATTTTGATAGTCTCATCCACTCTAATTTTATGTGGATCGTCAACAATCATAATCATTTTGGTTTGATCGCAATTCGCAGTGACATCGCAACTCATTAATCTTTGAGCAATGGCAGTTAATGAGTTACGATGCCACTGCAAATTGGAATCAAACCAAAGTGATTAAGGTTGTTGACAATCCACATAAAATTAGTGTGGATGAGACTATCAAAATTTTCTCTAATAAATTGAAAGGGATGAATGTTATAAATTATAGCAAACCAGAAAAAGTTAGCGCAATGTGGGAACATGAGGAAAATAGACGTATAATCAGGGCATCAAAGAAGCAGACACGGAATATGAGTCGAACGTACCAAATATAATTAAAGTGTAATAGTGCTACTACGGAAAGACATTAAATGGATTTATTTTTATTTTTATTATTTATTTTTATTTTGTGCCAGGAATTATGACGTAATATGCCGTAGTCCGAAAATTAAAATTTAATATTTATTCGAATTTAGAACGGTTTATGAATTAGAATGAGTTTAGAATGTATAACAATATTTAATGTATTCTTTTTTCATTATTTGTAATTTTTACTTGTATAACGATATTTAATGTATTCTTTTTGCATTATTTGTAATTTTTACTGATGAGGGCTGGATCAAGCTGAAAGTATTTAATTAAAGTTTGTTTTTAAAGAACATGAGTGTATTATTGCCTACTCTGTGAGCTGAACGTTTTTATGGTTTATTAATACTGAGCAGTGTATAGTTGAACATGTCTTTACTAAAGAATTCGCTCACTAAAGCTGAGGAGGATGGAAAAGACCTGTTTGTAGTCCTGCTATATTATAGAATCCAACCTTCGACTGATCTTCTTTCTTCAGCTGAGCTATTGATGGGAAGACAACTTAAATCAAAATTTCCAATCAATAAAGCTAAAGCATCTTTAAAGACAAGACAAGAAACTCAAAATAAATATGCTAATAGGAATGCAATCAGCTCCCAAAATGTCAAAATAATGTGAAAGTATGGTTCTGTCACAAACTAAATGAACTTTGGAAACAAGGTACAATAGTACAGATCAGTCGTCAACCTCGTTCATACATCATTAAAGGAACGAATGGAAGAATATATAGAAGAAATAGGTTTTATGTTTGACCTGATACTTGTATTTCTTAAGATAATAATCTAACAGTAAGTGCAAGAACAGTGGAAGATTTTTACCCCAGTTTCAATGTTGAACATCCATTGGCACCAGTTCCAAAAAATACTGTATATACTCGTGTATAAGGCGAGATTTTTTCTCAAAAAAAAATTTCTGAAGTGTCCTAAAAGGAAATTTTGCAAAGACCAGGAAGGAAATTTTGCAATAATTCATTTAATATGATACCAAGTAAAATTTTATCTTACCTTGATGTGATCGAGCGTGTCGCACTGCTGACTCCAACCTATGTCTATATACTGTAATCAGATAGGTGATGCCGCACTACCTGATATGACATGATGCAAAAACTCAAAAATCAATCCAGAATCTTACTTAGGACTCATATTTGAGTGAAAAAGTATTTATTTTTCATTATTATTAATTAAGAATGTTTTAATTCATTCACTAGTAATCGATAAACAGCACCTTACAGTGCCATCAGCTGCAAGAATGGAAATTTTAGGAAAGTTGCACATGTAACATAAGGGTGAATTCTTATATTATTTTTAGATAAAATAAAATCAATAAACTGTATTATAATACAAGTAGTAATATATGTTTATTCGAAGACGACATGACAATACGAAATAATTTTTAAATTTACACAAAAGAATATTATATGCAAAATTATTTGTTTGTTGCAATTTTAAAGCAAATTTTCATTTTATTTCAGATTTTATTTAATTGTTGGATGATTTGCTGACAATTATCGAGATAACAAATAATGAAGAAATTAATCGGTAAAACAAATTTATCACACTGATTTAAATAATAAAATTAAGCGAGTGCGCGAGAGAATCGCGTTTAACCGCGAAAGTCATCATGACAACGGTAGTGATCTGGTTAGTGCGCGTCAATACATGATGCGTGAACAAATAGAAATCAGAGTTTCATTTCGACCTCAATTTTAATCTGTTAGTTTGAATTATTGATGCATAGTTTCCATATAATAGATCATCATTACGTATTTTTCTGCAAAATAAAGCAAATGTGTGATTAATTAGGCATAGCAAACCAATCGCAATATCAAAATAATAACATTTTTAGGTTATCGATAAAAGTTTAGATATAATTTAATATATTTTTCGTGAAAAATCGTAAAGCTTCCTTAATTCAACACTTACCTGATTTAAAATTAATAATATTCACACAGATTTACAAAAAAAATCTTTTCCCACATTCAACTTGATAAAATGGAGGACAGTAAAATAAGTCGACCGCTGTCATTGGTTAATCAGTATATATGCATGGCCGACCATGATTGGCTTTCTCCAAATACGCACGCCGGTACGTGAATAATACGAACGCGATCACTCGCACGTATATGCGTGTTTCGCGGGAATCGTAGACGCGCAAGTCTCGCTCACTCGCTGTAGTGTGCACCGGCCTTTACGTTGTTTACTAGCGTAGTACATAATTCTGCTTACTGCTAGCGCACAACAACATGGAGACCCACATTGGAATTTATCACCGTATGAAAAAAAAGTATAAATCGTTCTATTAATTGAAATAAAAATGGGAATAATTAATGCTGTTACGAAATAAATCATCGGTAAATTGATTATTAAACGGCTCTAAATTAATCACTGGGAAAATCTTGATTTGAAACCATTTTGGTGTGTGTCAAACTGTCAAATATGCTTTTATTTCCTGAAATAACTGTAAAAGTGAAATTATCGTGATTTTTTTTGGATGCAAAGATTATAGTTAACAGCAGAGCTGGATTTGCATTTTTGGGGGCCCTAGGATGAGCAAGTCTTTGGGGCCCCTAAAAATTCAAATCAGCTACGTCTAATTTTAAAGACTCCTTATAACTTAGAAAGTAAAATTTTAAAGATTCATTATATCTAACATTTTAATAAAAACCGATTTTTTGTTATTAAAAGTTAATAAAATTGAAAACTGATTGATAGTTTTGGGGCCCCTAGAATCGTGGGGCCCTAGGACGTGGCTTAGTAGGCCTATAGGTAAATCCGGTCCTGGTTAACAGTGAAATCAGCATTTGAAATCATAATAATTAAGATTAAAGACTAAGCTTTGAAATTAGTTGCAGTTTATTTTTTTAAAAAATGCAGTTTTTCAGGATCAATATTATATTGTAGTGTCACTAGCAAAGCCGCCGGATAAATAATAATTTATTATTTCCAGTTATTCAGAAAATTCTACAATTAATTTTCATAAAGAAATATGTTCTTAATTAGCACAAAATATCGTTAATAGCAAATAAATTTCACCAAATATTTATGTTAAATTTTGAAATGATTGAATTATTTTTTAAAATTATACAGTCATTACCAATATATTGTAATTTTTATTTATAATCTGGCTGCATCGAGTTTACTAGTTCGTATTAAATTTTGAATAACGCAAAAAAAGACTTCCATATGCTCTGCTATAATTAAATAACAATTCAGGAAAGATAATTCGGAAAAAACCATGCCAAATTGTAATCTTTATGATAAAATAATAATAATTGCAGTTTGTATTATTATATTTTAATACATTATTGTAATAAAATTCAATAAAATAGATGATATAAATAAAATAAACTAAAATAATTATATTTTAAACTCAAAAAGCATCTGCAGATCTATTTATCTCCTATATTTTATAAATTCATTTTGAAGTTTTCTTAGAATTTAATGGTTAATAATGACTTTGATGCCATAAAAATACATTTTATAAACTTTAATTGCATAATATCATAAACTAAACCAGATTTTTATTATAAAATATCAAATATTTAATAACATTATTAATAAATTAAAAAAACATTAATTTCGATTCAATGCAGAATTAATATCTTTTAACTTTTAAAATATTCTTTAAAGAAAATATGATATAGCAGTTTATTTTTATTTATAAAAACATTGTAAAAGCTACTTTCTACAGTTTATATCTGTATAAACTGAAGAAAGCAGCTATAAAATAGAGGTCATTTATCTATGTGCCTTTGTATGTAATATCTAAAAGAGATGTTTATGACTATGATACAAAATATTGTTCACGATCAGTATCACCTTTTCTTCTCAGGTCCGTTTCATAAAGCCTAACAGACGAATTTTCCTTCTGTTTCATAATATTAAATATCGATAAAGACAATTAAGCCTTAAAGTGAGACGAAGGAATTACTTTGCCAACTTTACTTCTATAAAATTTTATATAACATAGATTGGCATATCTGCACAAAATATTATTTTTTGTGTTAAATTCAATTTAATGCTGATTTCATAAGTCAAACTGGTTCTATTTGCTTCATTACAATAGTGGCGGGCTAAGTCAAACAAAAATTCGATGTAGCCTCTCACGTTAATCATAATACTTTTAGATCCCCTACTCTTTGTGCTTTTCTGACACAATATCTTGATCCGCTCGGCCTGACTCTGGTGTCATATATTAGAAAAAATTATTTCTCTTCTGCTTAAAAGTTTTTCTCCAATTTCATGTAAAAATAAAATATTTGTTGTATATAAAATAAAGAAAATAAGATTTACACTGATGGCATATTTTGTTTTATATGTTCGTTTACAAAATAAATCTACAAACACTTGGATGTGTCTTAAAACAACATAATATGTACTGTACGTCTTACCTTTTATAATAAATAAGAATTACACTAATGGCATATTTAGTTTTATATGTTCGTTTACAAAATAAATCTTCAAACACTTGGATGTGTCTTAAAACAACATAATATGTACTGTACGTCTTACCTTTTATAATAAACATACTTCTAAATAAATTACATTTATAAATTATTTCTCAAACAATAAGATAAACATTTTATTTCAAAATAATTAGCTATAGAAATTCAATGCTCTAAACACTTTTATAAAATAAATTTAGAGTTGACATGACTCCCTACATCATTTTTCGTAACAAGTCTGCTATATATTCTTGTTAATAGCGAGATGAAGTTTTTGGAATTCCTTATATAATTACACAAAAAGAAACAATATATGTATTAGACGCTGTCATTTTATCATCAGGTCTGTTCTTTCTGCACATTATAATGTTCAGTTGCCCCAAACATTAAAACATGATCTCTAGAAATCCCTGTTTCTATAGCTTATAAAATACATATCATATATGTATACATGTACACATGTATATTTTTTATTTAAAACCTGAAAAAGATATGTACGTTTATAATATTGAATCTTGTTCTGGGTCAATTGGCTCATATTCTGTTTTCATACTTTTTATCGGATGTTTTTTAATTTTAAGTATATTTTATGTTCAATTTAACAAATAAAATAATCTGCTGTATACGTTTAATTACGAGGGTGATGTATTATATATCTCACAGGATAATTACCTATACTGTATTTAATTATTAATGGTAATTATTTTAACACAAAAGAAATTATATATTCGGAAAACTCCATTTTGTTGGCAATCCTCTTCTATCCTACTCATCCTGACATCACAAGTTGAATCAAGATATTCAAGCAATGAGTAAAGCAATTGATAGTGGTGAAAGTGACTTAAGTAAATAACAAAAATTCTTATATTATTTTTAGATAAAATAAAATCAATAAACTGTATTATAATACAAGTAGTAATATATGTTTATTCGAAGACGACATGACAATACGAAATAATTTTTAAATTTACACAAAAGAATATTATATGCAAAATTATTTGTTTGTTGCAATTTTAAAGCAAATTTTCATTTTATTTCAGATTTTATTTAATTGTTGGATGATTTGCTGACAATTATCGAGATAACAAATAATGAAGAAATTAATCGGTAAAACAAATTTATCACACTGATTTAAATAATAAAATTACATTTGGCATAAAATCAAATTTTTATTGTTGCATTGCAGTTACCAATTATTAACTGACAATGACAAGGATATCCATATTTCAAAAAGGGTCGATAATAAAATGACGTCTGCCATCTGCTTTTTGTATCCGGATTGGTCGCTTGTTTATGATTGTTATTTTGTCATTGGCTGATACCATTCGCCTATTGGTAAGTTTATTAATTAACAACATAATAGCTGATGTGGGCGTCCACTTTCTGTGCTATATAAAGAACGCTTTCATTGTCCAAAACCAACAATTCATTTTCCCTGCTTTTCCAGCAAATTCCATAAACGGTTCAAAATGAATTATTTGGTAATGATTAATTTGGCACTTCTCCTAATGACAGGTAAGATTTACATATTCTTAGAATAAGTCTTATGAATAGTGTATATGATATCATGAACTGTTGGATTGCAGAAATATTCCATTATTGTAAACAGTTAAGGAATGCTAATTTCGATGCTTGTAGACTGAAGATATCAAAATTCATTTCGACAAGTCAAATTTTATAAAGAAACAATGCCATATTTATAAAGTAAAAACTTTCTTTTAATTAGTCGAGAATTATGTTTGAAAATATTTTCAAACATAATCCAAGTCGAAAGAAATGATAGTTTAATATCGACAATTTATCTTGGCAGAAAAAATCGAACGTATGTTTTAAGGAGTATAAAATTCCTTTCAGTACCGTAATGGAAATACTGTATTAATTTTTTGATGTTTTCTAATATTTGAGAATTTTTATTTATAGTTATTTTTTCTGACTACAGGTGTGGAGAGTGGACGTGATGCTTATATTGCTCAGAACTATAACTGTGTATACCATTGTTTTAGAGATGATTATTGCAACGGTTTATGTACCGAGAACGGTGCTGATAGTGGATATTGCTACTTAGCAGGTAAATACGGAAATGCCTGCTGGTGCATAAATTTGCCCGATGATAAACCGATTAGAATACCAGGAAAATGTCATCGCCGATAAGCCTGTAAAACAAAAACATAAAGAATGTCTCGTAAGAAGAACTGTTAAATAAATACAAGTAAATAAAATTGCTTTCTCAATGGTTTTATTCAATTTAGATTTATATGTTACAAACGAAGTCGTCATAATTTTCAGTAATTTTGTTTAAACAGAATAAACCGAACCTTGTTATGTAAAGAATATCAGACAATTTAAAATTTTGGCATACAAATATAAAATCATAGTAAATGGGAATTTCTCCACGATTTAATTCAATCTGAAAAATTTTCTTCTACATGGTAATACCCTCCCACTTACGATTTTATTGTACGTGAATTCATTTTATTTAAGATGCTTTATTGCCCAATGGGATATGAATATCTGGTGTCGTCTACTTTTGCATTCTATCAGAATCTGGCTAACAGGTGATAGCATCAACCGAAAAATTGAAGAATGGAATTCAATTGGCAGGGTCCGTACTCCTCCTAAAACTCTTAAAAAAACAGATGGGAGGGGAGGAACCCGGTATTGAACTCGGACCTTCCAAGATGTTAAAATAATACTTCGTAACCGCATATAATTACTCACTTTCTCGTTAAAAATATGCAAAGTTTCAATTTAGTTTAGACAACCATATTAATCTTACAGTATCCGAATTGAATATAGTGTTGTATATTACAAGCAATAATACGTTTGTTTATTTAAATATATATTACTTACACAAGTACAGAATTTTACTGAATTACTTACATTGATATATTTATTTGCAGATAGGTTTGATAGTTATGCAATGTCTAGGAATGAGGGGTAAACATATTTAATAAATATTGCTAAAATCATTTTTATTTCCTTTAATTAATTTGCATCATATTTCAAACTTTTCCAATAACATTGAATATTCGTTTTTATGCAATAATTAGTCTCGTATATTTGAAACAGATCGCATTTACATGCTTAACTTTGAACTATGTTAAATTTTCTATAAAACCAATATATAAATCATAATTCAAATTAACAATAGAAAATCAATCCTATATTGAAGAATTTAACAATTAAATCAAATATTTAATAATATAAATGTTTAAAAATAATTTATACTAAATACAGCACATTCCCCGTTTATTAGCTATTTCGTTACTGAAATGAGCTGGTAAATTAAGAACTCGTAAACCAAGATTTGATTTCCCACAAACATAATGTTAAAATTAGAAGTTCTGTTCACTACAATAAAATTTGACTATAATAAAATTAAGGTCAACAAAATCAGTAATATAAGATTAAAAATGATTTATTTATGTAAATAGATAATTATACAGTCTTTAAAATCAAGCATATCAGGATGTAAAAATATTATTTTCATACGAATATCAGAATTTTTATTCTTCGCCATCATCATTGACAAATGATTAAACGAGCATTTTCAGTGAATATTGCTTTAGGAACTACTTGGAACGAACGTAAATTAGATAACTTGCTGTCGGCTAGAGCGTGTCCGACTTCTGTTTTTCGATTCGCCATTTTGATTTTTTCCGATTTCATAGCAGACAATGGACTTTCTGGTGTAAACAAGTTCTACTATAGTTATGTATATGGATTAAATACTTTCAATGAAAAATTCGCATTTATTTATTGCAAATATTGTTCAAATTATTGGCACAGTAGTACCTCGGTATACGTCCTTAATTCGTTCCGGATCCTTGCACTTATACCAAACAGGACGTATACCAAACGAATTTAAAGGGAAAATGATTAATCTGTTCCCATGAAAAAAAAATCCTATTATTATTGGCATATTATACATTGATGGGATTGTATAAAATAATTTAAACACTGCTTAATACTAAAATACATAAATACAAAAGCAATTATAGTAGATGAAATAAATGAAAATTTAATCTCACTATCTTCCTGAGAAAAGTCGAGTACCTACTAGGATGTTGCTGAGAAGGGAGGAGGAGGTGGAGATGTTATTGTTTGGAAGGAGAGTTCTCTTCCAATATAACTTCTAAAATTCTGGTGTTTTTTTTCTCTTAGTAAGTTCTCTCTCTTTTCCCTACTTGGATCTTGCTAATGCTTACCAGGTTTGACTTTTACTAAAATATCTCCAAAGAACTGCTTCTGCCTTCTCCTCAGGATGTTTCGGAAATATGACATTTTCTGCTCATTCCAGATAATGCTATTACGAGTTGTTTAGACTTTATTGGGGAGAACCTCTCTGCAAGTTTTATATAAGGAATGTGTTTTAAGAGATATACAACAGACTCATCAAATTCTAGCTCGCGAATCGGTCGTATTCCAAACAAAAGTCGTATACCAAGCAAAATTTTTCGCATCAAAAAGGACGTATACGAAGTTGAACTTATTCCAAAGCAGATGTATACCGAGGTACCACGTTACTTTACATTTCAAAAAAAAAAATTCGTAAACCGGGTACTTTTAAACTGGGTAGTTCCTGCGTACTAACCTATAAAAGTGATTAAATTTTATGATTGTAATTTCATTTATTACTTTCAATGTTTGATTTTGATTGATGATAAATTTAGATTTTTAACAACATTTGCTGCTTTCCATTTAGGGAAAACAAGCCCTACTACAGGTATCTAGCGATTAGGTGCAGTGCAGATTCTGTAAGATAGGGTGTAATGAACCGGGGAATATCTAAAAATGGCTTGGTTTGGTTTGTGGAACGTTAAACTGCGCGAAACACTGGGTAAAAAATATCAAACATACTCTTAACTAAAAATATGTAAAACCAAGCAAACTAACAAATAAATATAAAAGCCAACAAAATATAGTGTAAAACTGGTGTAAACGGCCAATGGTAATATTTTAAATATAAAATGCCAAAAGAGACAAAACTATATGTATAAAATGTTGTAAACTACCATATACCAAATCAAAACAAATAACAATAAAATAAAATAACAATTAAATATGATGCAGAACACAAATATTCGATAAAAAGGAAAAAGGCCGATATAGTGAAAATCGTTGCCAATAATGTCCGTAAGAGTAAAAGAAGACTTATTAAAATACCGTAAATGCTCGGCAGTAAATAAGAACATTCTGTTAAAATGTGTTTGATGGTAAGAGCAGGTTCATCTTATATTCTGAGACAGGCCAAAAGGCCGCTCCCCTGCTTCACTTACGAGGGTACTACAGGGTACTTCACGTCTCCGAGAATAATCTCGGCTTAATCATTGCCTGACACTCGGTGGGACTCGCCTGCCATCTCTTGGTCCACGAAGCGTACGAAGTGCGTATACGGCGGATTCGCTCAGATTTGCCAGGCCTAGGGGTGAGACTGCCGCATCCGCACCTCGTATACTGTGTCACCGAAGTGACCTTTAAATTGCCGAGAATCGCGTCCGTCCACAGAGCGGTCGGAAACACAAAGAAGCTGATTTGCTACTGTGTGTTCAAAGAACACCTGTAGCAGGCGCTGTCGCAACGAATAAACACCGACAACAGGCCGAAAGGACGGAAGTCCGAGCCTTTCCTTACTGAGAGCAAACAAGAGGCTGAACGGATTTGCTATTGGATCCCCATTACGGGAGAACGCAAATGTCAGGCAAAAACGCCGCGTAAATGCAGCAGGCCGACGGAGGACCGGAGAAAGCCTGATCCACCATGCGAACAGAACCTAAACTGATATCCGCTACGGCGGGGTGGAACACACAATGGTAAACCAAAGCGGGAACCGTCCCCTCTTGGATGCGAGCAAACAAGAGGCTGAACGGATTTGTTATTGGATCCCCCATTACGGGAGAACGAAAATGTCAGGCAAAACCGCCGCGTAAATGCAGCAGCCCGACGGAGGACCGGAGAAGGCCTGATCCACCATGCGAACAGAACCTAAACTGATATTCGCTACGGCGGGGTGGAACACACAATGGTAAACCAAAGCGGGAACCGTCCCCTCTTGGAAAGAGCGAGAATCTCCCCAGTTTCGATCCACGATGCAGCTCACTGTCAGATATGACTGGTGGGTCACCATAGAGACGATATCGGCCGGATTGGCCGCGTGGAAACGCTTCGGCTTTCCACTCTGGAGGACCCGGGTCAGACGTTATCGGCCGACGCCATAAATCGGGCGGGCTCAGACGCCATGCCGAAAGTCGAGTATCGCTCGGATCAACTTCACGAAGTTTTCTGATTCCCTAGGGAAGCAAGCTCCCCCCGATTTTATTCTTCCCCGGATTTTATTCCCCAGGCCGGGGGAAGCAGGCTCCCCGGTCTGGGGATAAAATCCCCTACAGCCCGAGATCGACCGCCTCTCGTCCCGATTTATTCTTCCCCAGATTTCATTCCCCAGGCCGGGAGAAGCAGGCTCCCCGGTCTGGGGATAAAATCCCCTACAGCCCGAGATCGACCGCCTCTCGGGTGGGCACCGTTAAGGCTTCTATACCTTCACCATTCATCCCGTCTGCACGGTACGCCACCTTGGGATCTGAGACCCTTATTGAGAACTTGTACCTCACGCAGGGCATATCTGCCCGGTACGCCACCTTGGGATCTGAGACCCTTATTGAGAACTTGTACCTCACGCAGGGCATACGTCGGACCGATTTTTAATCCCGGACCCGCAGGGACTTGGGCGGTCGATCGGCGAACTACAGAGCCTCCACCGACGAAGGAGGGTGCAGCCAGGCTCTACCGACCCAGAAAGAATTTCTTCACCTGGGACAGTGTCAGGACTACCTGTGTGCCCAGTCCGAGTTCTTCCCGACACGTTGGGCATCTCTATAGAAAGTCAATCGAGGCCCGAAAGAACGGAATGGATTTCAACCAATCTCTCCCACATCTCGGGTATTCCTAGGCCCGACCGGGGGATGTGCCCAGAGGATACCAGCGTGCGACCTGCACGCGCACCTTCTTCCGGTGCGGGGATTCTTGGAATAATGCCATCCCCATTGGAGAGAGAGAGTCTCTTAGTGTACTCTAAGAGAGTCTCTTAGTGTACCCAGCAGACACTATGACTTTATCGGTCCGGCTGCGGTTGCACATGGAATAATCCCATCCCCATTGAGAGTCTCTTAGTGTACCCAGCAGACACTATGACTTTATCGGTCCGGCTGCGGTTGCAATAAAGGGTTTCTTCCTGGAAAAACATCCTCTATAACCAGTTTTTTTTGTTACATTTCTTACAGTTTGATTAGAGACTTGTATATTGTAATCAATTTGCAATGAAGCAGCAAGTTTTGGAGCACTAACTCTAGGATCCTCATGAACTTTTCTCGGTATAGCTCTTTTGTGTGGACGACTTAGCTTCTCAGGCCTCCCAGAACACCTATTTGCGAAAGATTTTAATTATTTATATCTATTTATAATATACTGAACCGTGGATTTTGGTTTCTTAACAATTTCTCCAATTTTTCCCATTGATAATCCGTCATTTCTTAATTTAACTATGAATT
>AYEL01068947.1:0-32902 GCA_000484575.1 Olivierus martensii
AAAAACAAACATTATACAATTATCTAAACTATAATGATAATAATTTCAATACTGAGTTTTTATAACTTGTAAAGAGCATAATAAAAAATAAAATTGTCTTCTGTGTTTAATAAAATGGAAAGTGAAAGAAGAATACAGATCGTATTACTCACGTCAAGTACGTCATAGAAATTCTCCCCTCTGTGAAATATTCCCGACCCCTATTTCTACCGCGATAAGAACAGTCTACTTCATTACAAGCCGTTGTGCAGAGATTTTCCAAACTTTACAATCGAAACTACTCCCTCTAATACAGCCTCTACGGTAGATGTCAAAACCTTTCTGTCATAGATTGTACATCATTGGAGAAAAACCAACAGCTGAAGTGCACCAGAGGAGGCAGTTTGCCTAAGAATTCATTCACACAAACACATTCACTCTAAGCCATTGGCATTATATTCAATGAAATTGGAAATCTGACACCAAATAAAGCAATCAGGAACAGTAGAACTAGAAGTAAACAATTGGAAACATGCTAGAATCAAAAGAAAACTACTGAACAATCAAAAGTACAAGAAATAGTAATGAGAAACAGCTGGAAATACAAATAAACGAAAGTACTAATGCAAATTAAATCAAATAATTCAAGGAAATAATAGGAAACACCACAGAAACAAACAAATAACCCTAGATAAGTCAAACCAATTAAAGAAGGTGTAAACACCATAAAAACTTTGGAAAGGCTAAAGTCAACTTTAACAGGAGGAAACAAAGTAATATCAAAAGAACAAAAGAAAATCCCAGAAACTGAAATAATGACCTCACAAAAAGAAATGCAGAAATCTATTGGAACCTATATAGGACATAATCCTATTGAGGTTAAGAGGAAAGCCGAGGGACACCAATAACAGTTGTCAAAGCTGTTAGAGAAACATCAAAACCAATCTTAACATAAAAACACCAATAACATTCCTCAAAACTCTGAAAGAATCAAGAAAACCTAACTTAGCAATACTAACAACTGTCTACTATACTTCGCAACTTAATAGAAAATCCCAATTGCTCAATGTATCCTACTGAAAGACCAATAAACAAAATATACAAACTGTAGGAGAAGAGTGGACAATATGGGCGATAGGAGGGTCTGAGAGTTACAATAGAAGGAAAAGACAATTTAGAAACAATGAGTACCAATCATCCAATCCTGACTGCTATGGCCATAGCAGAGGAGAATGAGTAGAAAAGAAAAGTTCAAACCATAGATAATCCTAGTTTACCCACAAGAAGAAATCAATGCCAGAAATAAGTAGATAGAAACAACCAACTCCCAGATCCAAGAAACATGTATCTATCTGTTTATGTAAAAGAAAAAAGTTCTAATGATGCTGTTCACTGGACTGTATTTTATGGAGGATTCAATGAAGCATGCTTTACTGAGATTTGCTGTCTGTTGATCTTTAAAAAGTAAATATGTAATGGGACTGGCCAGGGTATGAGTTGCTTATGGAAATGTGTTATCAGCTTTCTCCGTCATGAATCAAAGAAGCTACAGTCATAGACAATGTGTTCCATGGTATCATCATCATCACAATTACAGTTACATCGAGAATAGGAAAGAATTTTGAATCTGTTCAAATAGAAATTTAATTTCCCATGCTGGGTTAAGAAAGCCATTATTCCACGATGAAAAAACCCCAAGATGTTTACTTATTGTACTAGTATACAAGGTGTATACTAAAGTATTAAGACTTGGAAAAAACCTATGAAGTTATTTCACCTTTATTATCTGTTCCCCATCTATTTGACCAGCTGGCCCTTGATTGCTCACAGAGAAAGCCTTTGACATATGTAACAGGGAGGTATTGTAAGAGGTATCACTGTTTAAATATGCCGCGTATGCCAATGTGTCAGCCAGCTCATTCCCGAGGCAGGCAGAGAGCCCAACAAACACATGTCCTATAAAGTGTGACACAATTTTAAATTGCTTGAATACACTAAAAGCAAGTTTAGTTTTAACCTTTGGATGTCGAATATAATTCAAAACAACAGTTGAATCTGTACAAATAATCACATCATGTAAGTTTTCTGCTTCTATAAATTTCAAAGCCTCTAAGACTGCAAGTATTGCTGCCTGGAATTATAGTACAGTTAGGATTAACTTTAAAATCCGAACACTGTAAAACCCCTTCCTGCCTCGGGTAATGCAAAAGGCTGACCCCACCCTGTCATGTGATTTGGAATTGTCTGTATAAATGTAACACTTGTCACTTTCCATGTAAGATATTACGTAATCGACATGATGATAAGATGAGGGAGTGATCGGATGTCAGCCAGAACCTCCACCTTAAAGTCTTTCTCATTAACCTACCAGAATTAAGTATAAAGTACAACTGACATTTTTCCTTTAAGAGAAAATCTAGCGGCATCTTACTCAACAGCAGAATAGCTGAGTTCCTAGATATAGTCTGATAGTCCTTAATAATCTTAATACAAATACGATGCTGAAATTTCAAAAGAAGTTTTCTCATTTTAACTTTATCCATAGAATCTCCCCAGACTGGGCATGCATAAGCCAGCTGAGATACGACCACTCCCTCATAAATAGATTCAATTATGTTTGAGTTTAAGCTCCAATGTAGTGTTGTAACCAATGTAAGTTTGTTTAGTAAAGCCTCTGTTTTGCCGAGGACATGCTGAACATGTGGTTCCCAAGATAGATTTTTATTGATAATACACTCTACATACTTAAATTCTTTAACAAATTTTAAAACAGTTCCATTTAGTCTGATAACAGGATAAGTAATTTTGTGCTCTCACGAAATTAACATGAGATTAGTCTTATCTGGATTAAACTTCAACTTATTCTTCTCTCCCCAATTTGTAATTAATGATAGGACCAAATTTCCCTTTCTTTCAAGAGACCCAAAGTCGTTATCTTCAATGGTCACCAAGCAGTCGTCAGCAAAACAGACAATATTACACGTTCACATAATATAAACTGCTTATACTCTTACTTCGATAACTAAGGACACAAGCACTACTAGCAGTTGAGAAATAACTTAAATATTTTAATAAACTAACATTTTCGACTAATTAAAGTCATCATCAGGCTTTCTTACATTCAATCATTCAGTTATAAAGGCGTTTTAGAACAAAATTGTCGTTAAAAGAACGCTTTACGTTCTATAGAAAAAATTAAAAATTAAAAATTAAATTACAAGTTACGTTAAGGTTTCATTAAATCAACATAAAAACACAAGATAAATAATATACATTAAGATAAAGTAGAAAACTGTAACAAAAATAAATAAGTAAAACAATATGTAATAATATCAATATAGCCGATCATGCGATTACGTCATAGCATCCGGGGTCTTAGACACGTTAAGCTGGTAAAATACGTTCGTGCAGTATACTATTTCCATTTCCTAACTGCATACTTCCATGCATTGGGCATACCTTGAATTTTATCATTTAATAAACTTTCTGTATCCTCTCTACGTGTTATTTCTAATGCTTCCGATAGATATTTGTAGTTAGTTTTCTCAATTTGCCTTATGACTTTAGCTTTATTCCAGTGTATGTTTAAATCGTTCCCGTATGCTTCTATGGCAAGGGTGGTACTCAGATTACCTCTACGTATATCATTTTGATGTTCGGTAATTCTCTGTTTAAGAGTTCTCGATGTAACGCCAATATATTTGGAACTTTCATTCTCTTTAACTTTTGTTACTGGGATTTCATATACTCCCGTCTTTTCTGTTTCTATCAAAGGTTGTTTTTCGTTCCTCAGTCTATTATATATAGTAGGGAGTCTCCTACTTACCAGTTTCTTGTCCTGACCTTTTAGTAGTTTCTTAACGAAATTATACCTACCTAGTTGGTGTGGTACCGTGATAAAGGTATTCGTTGGTTCCTCTTTCACTTGTGGTTTGTCTACACTATCTTCCTCTCCTATTTTACTATTTAATTTTCGGCTCACTTCCTTGTAAATGCTTAGGATAAACTGCTTTTTATATCCATGGTCTCTGCCTAATCCTACGATATAATTTATTTCTTTCATTCTATCTTCTTGCTTACTGCAATAAATAATCGCCCTTCTAAAAAAGAACCTGAAAGCGGCTTTTTTATAAACCATTGGGTCTTTAGACCAGTTTGGAATAATAACAGGATGATAGGCAAGGAATCAATTAACCCTTAGGAGCTTGGAATCCGATATTGTATGTAGTTTCCAACCATCATTAAAGCTATATATTAGATATGTGGACGATGTGCTAACACAATGGACTAAAGAGGATAATATTGACAAAATGGCTCAAAGTTTCACCATTGAAGCATACGGTTTAGTTTTAAAGAAAGAAATGCAAAATAAAAATATAATCAACTTTCTTGACATACAAATAGTGATAGAGGATTCCAATGTAACAACATCTGTATACCGCAAACCTGCCTATCATCCTGTTATTATTCCAAACTGGTCTAAAGACCCAATGGTTTATAAAAAAGCCGCTTTCAGGTTCTTTTTTAGAAGGGCGATTATTTACTGCAGTAAGCAAGAAGATAGAATGAAAGAAATAAATTATATCGTAGGATTAGGCAGAGACCATGGATATAAAAAGCAGTTTATCCTAAGCATTTACAAGGAAGTGAGCCGAAAATTAAATAGTAAAATAGGAGAGGAAGATAGTGTAGACAAACCACAAGTGAAAGAGGAACCAACGAATACCTTTATCACGGTACCACACCAACTAGGTAGGTATAATTTCGTTAAGAAACTACTAAAAGGTCAGGACAAGAAACTGGTAAGTAGGAGACTCCCTACTATATATAATAGACTGAGGAACGAAAAACAACCTTTGATAGAAACAGAAAAGACGGGAGTATATGAAATTCCAGTAACAAAAGTTAAAGAGAATGAAAGTTCCAAATATATTGGTGTTACATCGAGAACTCTTAAACAGAGAATTACCGAACATCAAAATGATATACGTAGAGGTAATCTGAGTACCACCCTTGCCATAGAAGCATACGGGAACAATTTAAACATACACTGGAATAAAGCTAAAGTCATAAGGCAAATTGAGAAAACTAACTACAAATATCTATCGGAAGCATTAGAAATAACACGTAGAGAGGATACAGAAAGTTTATTAAATGATAAAATTCAAGGTATGCCCAATGCATGGAAGTATGCAGTTAGGAAATGGAGATAGTATACTGCACGAACGTATTTTACCAGCTTAACGTGTCTAAGACCCCGGATGCTATGACGTAATCGCATGATCGGCTATATTGATATTGTTACATATTGTTTTACTTATTTATTTTTGTTACAGTTTTCTACTTTATCTTAATGTATATTATTTATCTTGTGTTTTTATGTTGATTTAATGAAACCTTAACGTAACTTGTAATTTAATTTTTAATTTTTAATTTTTTCTATAGAACGTAAAGCGTTCTTTTAACGACAATTTTGTTCTAAAACGCCTTTATAACTGAATGATTGAATGTAAGAAAGCCTGATGATGACTTTAATTAGTCGAAAACGTTAGTTTATTAAAATATTTAAGTTATTTCTCAACTGCTAGTAGTGCTTGTGTCCTTAGTTATCGACAATATTACACCTCTGCGGCAACTTAATGTCAAAAATAGTATTCATTAGTAAGTTCCAGAAACCCAGTCTGCAGGCCGACCCCTGCGGACAACCTGTAGAAATGTTGTGTATTGTGCATGTTATTGTATAATAATGTAACCTGTCTGTATTGAAAAATAGTTTGTAACCAATGTATATAAATTACGTGGACACCCATGTCTTTACAAATTGTATAAGATTTTAGGAATCCATACCCTGTCAAACGCTGAACTAACATCCAATGAAATCAATAAACAATTACTTTTTTATGGTCATAAAGCAGCACAATGCGATGAACACCAGAAATGTAGTCATTGCGGTGGAGCTCACCACTTTAAGGATTGCCCTTCATCAAAAGAAGAGCCTAACTGCATCAACTGTATGAGAGCTAACCAACAACTCCCAGACAATTTGAAATTTTCAACCAATCATAATGCTTACTCCTGGGACTGCCACACGAAGAAAGTGAAAATGCAGATAATCAGGAAAACAGAATACTAATTTCCCTGGTTTCGGTTTATTATGGCTAACTTTACAACCCATAACAGCAATAACCGTGTCATTAAAATATTACAAAACAACCTTCAAAGGAGTAGAGCAGCAAACAGCTACATACTGAACTCTGCTACTACAATGGAAGCGGATATTATAGTCTTCCAAGAACTTTACAAAGTTAAAAATGAGGTTGTTCTTTTGGGCCAGGGAAATGTTTACCCCAAAGGCAAACAAAACTGTGAGATCAAAACTGGAATAGCAACTATGTATAAAGAACTTGACATACTCACTCTGAATCAATTCTGTAATACCAACTGTATTACAGTCCTAGTGACAAATAAACAAATCTCTTTCTACTTGGTTTTGGTTTATTCACCACCTACTGAAAATATCAAGGACACCCTTTCCCTATTGGACAGCCTTCTGACTCACCTTAACAACTCCCCTATCTGCATTTGTGGAGACTTGAATGCATAGTCCCCAATATGGAGAAGCCCAACAGAAGACGACAAAGGTCATGCTGTTGCTGATTTTCTGGCACAACATAATCTCTTCTCTCTGAACAGGAGCAGTCTTCCCACTTTCTCCTCAACAATGGGACAGAGTTGATTGACCTTACTATTGGTAATGCCACAATGACTATCATCATCCAGGACTGCTATACTTCTGATCACCCCACTGTCAGTGACCTTAGTCAGATCTGGACATTTATCTCCTACTCTACTAATTCTGCCATCAACCACCCTTCAAAAACAATCACCAGAACTGACTGGAATTTATTCCATGAACATCTGATCAATACTTATATTCCATTCACTATTGCAGATGTTAAAACTAATGCTGATTTGGATAACATTATTGAAAACTTCAACCAAACCATTCTTTCTGCCTTTGAACAAGCTACTATAAAAACAACTTGTAACAAGAAAGCAGTTCACTAGTGGACCCAGGAGCTGACCAACAAGAGGAAAGAGGTCAAACAGGCACTGAAAAGCTTTAGGAGAGAAACTGACAGTGTCAGAAGACAGCAACTTCAGCAAAACTACATTGGAATATTTAATGACTACAAAAACTTATCAATAAAAGCAGAAACAAAGCCTGGAGAGAGTTTTGTACAATCCAGTATAGGGACAAGCTGTGGTCCACCCCATATAAATTGATTCGCAAAAAACTTAAGCGATCTTACATTCCGTCCTCCATCCAACTAGCTAATGGAACCTACACTGATAATATAGAGGACACCATCGAGGAAATCCTAAAAGACATTTTTCCCCAAGATGATCCAATACAGGATAACAACTATCAAAAATCTATCAGAACCTCTACTAGAATTGAGCCTGAGACTGAGGATGATGATAACTTCACTTTTCAGGAGGTACATAATGCATTCAAAAAGATTGACCCAAGAAAAATCTCCAGGATTTGACATCATCACAGGACTCATAGCTCGGAACACCTTTCAGGCTATTCCACTAACTTTCGTGATTATCTACAATCTCTGCTTAACAACTGATTACTTCCCTAAACAATGGAAAACTGCCTCCATCAAACTTATGCCAAAAAAGAGGACAACTGTGACAGAATGTGGTCAATCAGTCTCATCCCGGTTTTGAGGAAGATCCTAGACCGACTCTGTATTGACAGAATCTCCTGGCGCATGGAGGAAAAAGATTTCTTCAATAACAATCAGTATAGCTTCAGATGTGGACAACACTGCGGAGACGATCCAAAAAGTCATCAAAGTTATTGAACACTCCCAGAGCCATAAGAGACACACTGCACTCATCAGCATCGATTTTAAAGGTGCTTTTGATCATGCTAACAGAACTGCTATTCTATATGAAATTAAGACACAGAACTGTCCCAGGAACCTATACAAACTCTTATACAGTACGTTTATGACAGGAATTCAGTGTACATCACAAACAATTGCCATATTACTTTTGAGAATACTCGAGGCCGTCCCAGGGCTCATGCTCTGAGCCAGCCTTATGGAATATTCTTTACAATAGTTTATTCAATATTAGCTCAGATTCCTCCTAACTCTCTTATACAGGGATTTGCCGATTACACCATTCTTTTAATTTCACACCACAATAGAGACATTTTACAGAATCTCTGCAACAACAGCCTTCAGCTCATTGCCGATTGGAGCAAAAACATGAAACAATCCATTAACACTGCAAAGAGTGCTTGCATGGTTATTAGATATTAGATAAAAGGTTCAGAGGGCTTACTCATAGGTTTGACCCTAGAAAATGAAAGGAAGTGAGAAGAGTAAGGGAAGCTAAGAAAAGGTGAAAGGTTCTGTCAAGAGAAGTGTGGCAAATCACTAGAGGAAGGGAGAGAAGAGCAACCAGACATGCCTGGGACCATGAGGTCCCGCAACGGAGATTTAAAAAAAAATGAAGCCACAGAGGAAGAATCCATCTGTCAAGAAGACACAGTCTAGAAGTCTGGAAAACTTGAGGAATGAGTCCAGCAGTTGTAGTGTGGAATGAGTCCAACAGCTGAAAAGTAAACCAATCTTGGGCACCAAAAAACACTCAACAGGCAAAAGCAGGAACTGAGGAAGCTCAAAGAATAGAAGATGCTGGGCACACTAATCACAAACACAACAGAAGAGGCGATGAAAACACTCAAAGCAGAGGAGTCGCTGCAATGAAGGGATCCAGCAAAAAGGTGAGGGAGGAGGGGCAAAGAATGCTCACAAGCAGGAGAGGCACCACGATGAAGGATTCCAGCACAAACACTACAGAAGAGGTGCAGAAAAAACTCGAGTCATTCCAGCACAAAGTGAGGGTACAATGATGAGAGAACCAAAGCACACACACAAACACAAGGCAGAATGGCACAAACAGCAGAAGCCGGAGACAGGGATGACTACAAAGAACAAACTTCAGGATCACAACATGAGGAGGCATTGAATGCAAACTAAACAGTAGAAGCACCACAATGAAGGAATCCAGCACAAACACAACAGAAGAGATGCAGAAAATTTGAAGCAGAGGGGTCGCCATGATGTAGGAATCCAGCACAAAGGTGAGGGCACACAGCAAGGTAACACCAAACACTACAGTTCAGGATATTTGATCCGGACTGTGACTAAAATCATTCCTCAAAGCTTCTGTTTTATTAAGATATTCAATGAGGGAAAAGTAGAGTTTTTTGTTGTCAATAAATTGCCATTCTTGATATGGCCAATTATAACCCTCCTGAAATGCAGTTTGCTGGACATTATCATGCTGAGAACAAAACCTATTGCAATCAAACAGGTAATGATGAACTGTTTGATGTTGATTAAGTCCGCAGTCGCAAAGGTTAGAGTCACTAATTCCAAATCTATTGAGATATTGCTTCAAGTTCCCATGTGCTGTGATAATCTGGGTGAGAAAGAAACCAGGTTCAAAGTATTTATTTTTAATAAGATTCTTAATAGATGGGAGGAAAAGGAAAGCATGTCTGCCCGTGTCCTCGCTCTCCCAATTCCGTTGCCAGCAGTTAATCATACTATTATAAATTTCAGATTTTATCCTACTAGAAGGGATTCTGTTGTATTTGATGGGAATTTGGATAGAAGCAGCCTTCCTGGCTAAAAGGTCAGCCCTGTCATTCCAAGGGTTATTAGAATGACCTCGTATCCAGTACAGATTGAAGTTGAAAGTTTTTCTGAGGTCCCAGAGAGATTTCTTGATTTGGGAAATGAAAAAGGACTTGTTTTTGGGATTAACAATTTTATAGAGAGCAGTTTTACTGTCACTGATAATGTTGATGTTCTTAGGATAGATGTTTACAATAGCTATTTCTTATGTAATAGCGACATCAAGATATCACAGCAATACTGCATGAAATACAGATATCAACTCAGCAATACAAACTTTTAATTGATTTTCAGTCCACCTTTTGTGCAGATATATTTTGTCTTTGACAAATAGAAGTTTCCTGCTGTTTAATGGATTTTACACTCTCATGTTTAACAATAAAAGAAATGCCATAAATTTTGCATTTACCTGCGAATTCGTTTTCTTTTTGTAACCAACTCTGATATTTTACATATCAGAGTTGGTTATAAAAAACCAATTTGTTATTGAATTTAGTCCAGTAATGTTTAATGTTTTTGTTCATGTTCTTTTTACACATTTTAGGAGTAGAAAGTGAAAACTGAAAATATATAAAATATACAGTAAAAACAAAATATAACTTACATAATAAAATATAATGGCAATGGCTATTTTTAAATTCAATATTATATAAGTACCTATTTATACTTCCAATAATTATTAAATTTTTAGTTTTGTTCACTTTGTTTACTAACAAACATCTCAAATATCTCAAATTCTATAATATTTATTTATGACAATAAAATGACAGCCATGAATTGATAATTGCAAGATTCATCCAGCATTAAAAATGATATATTGTTAACAACCAAAAACAATCCCTAGTGCATGAAGGTGGTTGTTTAAAGTCAGCTAAGGCAGACTAAAGGACCATCAGTTTCAATACTCCTGTATGGGAGTGCTGCTTTTTGGGACAATTATTATTTTATTTTGTGTTGTTTTTTAATATTTGTGGATAATTGTATGTATTTTAAATTCGTATAGATTTTAGATAATTTTTAAAAATTTGTATAACTTTGTATAGTTATACAAATTTTAAAAAATGTTACACCCCAATACCACCAAAGGAGAGGATAGGGGTAACATCATACTTATATTTAATAACAGTTTAAATCAACATCAAGGTTATATAGGTGGCACAATCCATTCATTGGAAATTAGGCTTGTTGAACATAAATATGATACAGTAAGACCCCGTTTAACATGGGGGATACGTTCCAAGGAAACAAAGTACTAAATGAAACACCATTAAACGAGGTCATTTTAACATGTAAATAATGATGATAGATTAAACAGAACAATGAATAAAAAATATATACATAGCATTTTTTTATTTTATTTTGTAACATGTATTATTATTGGCTTCTTACAGGGCACTGTCATTTTAGACGACATCTTCATTTAATTGGGATTGCCGATAGCCCTATGTATAGAAGATGTCAGTACGAGGAGGAAACTCCTCTTCACATTTTATGCGAATGTGTGGCTCTTTCGTGGCTTAGGCTTTAAATCTTAAAATTTTTTAATTTTTTTCATTTACTACTACTTATTTCTAATTAGTTAATTTACATTTTATTTTACAAATAATAGAAATGTTTTATTTTTATGCATTGTCTAATGAATATAACAATGTAACTATTGACCAGAACTGTCAGACCAGTATAATAAATAATAAGCACTTTCCCAGATTATTATATATCTATAATAATTTATAAAGAATATAATTTTTTTTAATTATTATTATTAAAATTATGATGTAATAAAATAATGTTAAGATATTTTGGAAATAAATTTTTGATTTTGGAATCAATCTGAAATACATTATTATATAAATCAATCATACTAATCAAATTGAAATTATAATATAGGAAGTAATATGATTTTAAGTTTCATTGTATAAGTTTTTGCATTATAAAAAGATTTCAAGAAATAAATTAAGCTCATATAACAGAGATTTATTGCATATATGCAGTGTCGTAGCTACTGCTCTAAGCACCTATGGCTCAAGATATAAAAGGCGCCTTTGTGAGGTGGACGATGGTAGTGATCCCTTAAATTAGGCACCTATGGCCGTGGCCACCTTCACCATATCCTCACTACTAGTATTTTTGTTAGTCCCAATTAAACAAAATTTATATGCAAAGTTGTACCCTGCCACAAAATTGTACATTTTTTTCGGAATCCCATCAGTCTCTTAAAATAATCACGATTATCACACACTGCATACATGTCTATAGGATTTATATACAACTTCCATTTATCATGCATACAGACACTCCCTGACTTACATAGATTCATATTTATGTAGTAATTCTGACTTACAAGAAAAATCAATTATTGAAGCAGATAAAACTATGATCAATAACATATCTATAGGGGGTGATTCACCTTACTCAGAAAGTAAGTTGGAAAAATTTAAATCACTTGAGAATGGATTATATAGCACTAAGATATGGAAAGAAATTTTATTTTATTATGTATTTTATATTTATATGTTAAAATTTTAATATTTTTAAATTTTTAATTAATTAAATTAAGAATTATATGAAGAGTCTTTTTGAAATTTTTTCTTCACTACTCAATGAGAAATAAGGTTCAAAAATCTTTATATTTTTATATAAAAGAATGATTATGAAAGACATTTTTGTATATTCAATTGAAAATTGTTACTTATTGGCAATTTTTATTTAACTGAAAGCACAGTCAGCAAATTTGCCATTAATATCTTCTTATGAACTATACTTGGATACGCCCCTGGCTATAATGCAGAGATATGAGTTAAATACATTACTACAGAATGTATTTTCATACATTTTTTCCTAACTTCATCATTTATCATATGTGTCTGTGTTATGCTTATTAAGTTAGTTTTGAATTAATGAGCTGGACCCAGACCTTCCTGAGAAAATGGTGATATGGAACTTAAATTGAACTTAGATTGTCTAAGATAGTATATGACTGCTTTACTATGTGACTATCTGGCCAGCTTATATGCTTATTTTTTAATATAACCGTTTTTATTGTTATATCTTTGTGGCACATTACTATTGTATAGATAGGATGTGGTGAACTCCTGGGCCACATTCAGCCTGCATTAATATTTTGTGTGGCTTATGTCACACAAAATTTTACAAAATACATAAAACTGAGAAAATGAAATATGGATTTTTACAGCACCTTTCTCAATAAATATAGAAAATGCACCAAATGAACTTCAGTTGGAGACAATGGACTTGTAAAGTAATTTAGATTTGAAAGACACTTTTGAAAAAAAAAGTTTGGCATATTTTTATAAAATTTTTATGAAAAAAAATCAGTTTCTCAACCTAAGGAAGTATGCAACAAAAAATCCTATTATTGTTTTCTACAACTTATATATGAACAGTTTTTCCACACTGAGTTTAGTATAAAGTAAAACAAGAAATTGGCTAACAGATTCACATCTCAAAAATAATTAAAATAATTTAAAACTAGCAGTGACTAGTATTCAATCAAATATTTCAGATATATTACATTCATCAGTTCCAGAAGTCACATTAAATATATCTATGTTAATTTATAATCACATATGAATAAATAATTTTGATCTACCTGCAGTTTTTTTCCTCTTCTGCATGACCTATTCTGTCAATTCAAAGGTTTTAAATGTAGCCCTTATATAGAAAAAAGATTGCCCATCCCTAGTATAGTCTATGCTCTGTCATACATAAGTCAAAACTTATGTAGTATTTTATGAAACAATTCACTTATGTAAGTCAGGAAATTTCTGTATTTATTTATGTTTTTCGTCATATTAATAATTTAGTATGAATTTATGATGTAATCCAATATATACCATAATATCCAGTTAACTTTATCACAGTCTCAAATTTTCAGTTTATAAAGCATCATTCTTCCAAAACTTTTTACAAGGAATTTGACAATTCTGACAGTTTTTTTGGTACTTTAACTAAAATAAACAAATAACAATAGATTTCTAAATTAAAATATTCAATTTCAATAAATTATAAAATAATTTAAAAAAAAGATTTAATTAAAATCTTTACAAATGAGAACTTTAATATGCATACTTTAATTAATTAGAAACATTTCACAGATCTTTAAATAAAAAAATAAATAGGATAAAGTTTATATATTGCCTTTTCAAATAAAATTGTTTTTTGTTATCTAAATGCATAGATAATTTATAATCATTCTTTTTATATCATTCATTTATATATAATTATATTTTATAATGCATGCATTTTGTTTTCAATATTATATTTTTTCCAATGTTTTCTAAACTTTAATTTATTTTCTATTAAATCTTTGATAACTAACTAATATAATTTTACAAATATTTGTCTTACAGATATTAATGAAACAACAAATCAGTCTTTATCCAAATTTAAATTATGTATTAATATTGCAAAGATTCATTATCTTTAAATTATCAGACAAACTGAACTCAAAAATTTTTTCATCTTGTAATGGTTGCACCCTTTTTTGAATTCAAAATTTGATATATAAAATTTTTTTGCATGAAACATTTCTTTTTGTGACAGCAATTTAAGAGAAATTTATCTAGCATTGCTAACATGTATGGATTTTGTCTCATACACTATTATTTGGTGACCAAAACTCACAAAAGCATCTGAAGTTTTAATAAGTTTTTTTATTTTTCTTTATAAATTTTATAAAGAAGATCTTGGAGATTAACTATGAAATTTTACTATCAGAACCAAGAATCACTAATTCTGGCTCAATGAGCATATCAATGATTAAACATTTGATTGGTTGTTTTGAGGAACAGCATTCAGTAAGTAAATTTTCATGAACAGGCAGACTGCACTTGATTAGGAATGAAGCCAGAATTGAACATGTAAGTGAGAGTGTTGCAGAAAGCCCAAGCACATCAACTTGAAAATGGTCTTCCTATGAGGCTATCTCAAAGATAAACTTTAAGTAAATTAATTATAGATATTGGCAATAGATAGCACTTCATTAAGAAATCAGATAAGCCATATGTTACCCCTAAAATGAAATTCTATTCTGTAGAATTTCATTTTTATCACAGTTTTAGTTTATATTATTGCCAATTAATTGGCACTAAGTGTTAGTAATATAGGGGGTAACCATACTACTAACGCTTAGTGCAATAACCATACATGTCATCATATGGCTTATTTGATTTCTTAATGAAGTGCTGTCTATTGTTAATATCTATCATAATGACATAACAGTGAATGATATCACTATTATGTTGCATTGCATTGATGATGACATCATTGTTACATGTATATTGGTTAAATCAACATTCAAATTGAACATATAAAACCAATGAATTCCAAATGCTAAATAAATGTGGATAATTTTTTTATTTATATTTTTATTAAATCAAAACCAAAATAGGCTTGTAATAGCTTGTCATAGATTTTTAATATCTTGAATTATGGAATGCACATTGCTGAAGCATAGATTGATTTGAGTTTCTCCTTCATGCTGTCCATTTCTGGAAAAATCATTTTTAGTCCATTGCATATGTAGATTTTTTTTTGACATATTTTTCTTAACTTTAATTATTCAACAATAAGTGCACCTTCAAAAAATAGATAGTTTTAATTCTTTCTAAAACTGCATATTACTATTGCCAAAATCTCAGTTACATCTTCCTGATTGGGTTCAGATTTTTGGAATTCATTTATGAAAGCAGAGTATAATTTTTTCCCCAGACTCTGTTCATATTTGCATTTCTTTAACTCAGCCCAGACTCTTCTGATGTTTTTTATTGCAGGGTTAATTAGATAATATGGGTGTACATGCATCAAAATTTTAATTCATTTAAACCTATTAAATTTCTCCATTTTTATTATGAGAATTCTTTAAACAATAATGCATTAAGTGAAAACTCCATATATATATATATTAGTGCCATTATCTATAACAACTTAACTATATTATTACAACATTATCTATAGCAACTTAAATTATATAATTAAATATAGTAAGTCTTGTTTGACATTTCCTCAGATTAATGTCATTTTGCTATTATGTTGTTAGTAATATCTAAATTAATTAATTAAAAAACTAAAGATTTTATGGCAGCAAAAAGAAATAGAGACCTATTTTCTTACATTTTCTTTCCTGATATAGAGAGAAAATAAAGTGGAAACCTATAGTAGTTATAGAAAAAAAACTATATTTTATATGAGTATTAACTCAAATATACAATATATTAATTAAACTATACAGTATACAAGACATTTGGCCTGACTGGCCATATGGAATGCTTTGGTTTTTAATGCCCATAATCAAATTAGAAACTTTTCCTTGGAAAATTTAGAGATTCATATCAGATTTAATCTCCATCCTGTATAATCAGACAGACTTACACAAGTATTGGCAACCTGTGAAAAGGTTTGGAATAACACAGCTGTTTAGTGATTAGTGAATGATTTAGAACTAGTATTAAAAAATATGAGCATAATATTGAATTCTTAGCCATCTTTATTAGAAAATATAACTTTCTTTATTTGTAAAGCATGATATATATAGCTGCTATATAAAATTTTACAATTAAATTGCAACAGATAGTTATTTATAATGGCTACAGATAGCACTATGAACTGTTAATTTTGTCTCTGGACGCTTGTTGAGGATACACCAATGAAGAAAGCTTGCTGAACACTTTTTACTCAGATATATCTCAATGTAGGTGTCCCATTGGCATACTTCTTCAATGTGAGAATCACATTGACATACTGAAATGATTTTTTGTATCAGTCCATCAGATATCTAGTTCAAATATGTACAATGTATATATGTTATAAATATTTTAATTATTTGGATGGAATTGGATTGTGAATGTTTTCAAACACACAAACCATTCCTTAAAAACCATGCTTTGAACAAAATACATTAATGCATAGATGAGAAAAATTATCAAATATTATCTCTTCTAATATGAGAATTTAAGAATGTAATTTTGACTTATAATACTAGGTCAGTGGGGTTTTGGTTTCAATTAATGTCATTTCAATTAAGTTGCAATTTTCAGGAATCTAACCTCAGTATTAAACAAAGACCTACTATATACAAACACTTTTGATTCATAAAGGTGATTTTTTCAAATATTGAAAAACTTGAAGCATATATTTTATAATTTTAAATTAATGTTTATCTACCTAATGCTTCTTTGAAATGATTTATTAATTATTGCATGATGCTAGTTTTTTGATGGAACATATTGTAGTGTTTTCTTAAATACAGTACTGAAATAGAAAAATAAAATATTTTATTGTAAAGTTTATATTAACCATTTGATTAAAAAAAAACCCTATTCAGTAATAAAGTTATTTTAGGAATTCCTTAAAATATAATAATGAATAGTACAATGGCAACTGATAATTAAAAAATTAAACAAATTCTGATGGCATATGCATGTACATAAGATCTAAAAACCAGAAAATTCTAGGTTTTATTAGTTTCTAATGATAAAAGTATAAAATTTTTGAAATATTAAAATTCAAGTGTTCTTGTAGTTATGAACTTTTAAATATACAATCATGTCAATTCATTTTCAAATTTTTAAAAATTTCAATATTATGATAGTGAAATATCTAACAGCAAATGCATTGTAAAGTTATATAGTTATTTAATGTGTGATCACAGTATTTCAAAATAGCAGAGCTTCCATCAAAATTCCTCATACATATGCTTTTTCATAATCTAACATTTAATTCTAGATATTAGATTATGAACAAATTATGCACATATTATGTTAATCCAAAGAATATGCAAGAAATGATAGATTTATTTAATTGATCAGTCAAAATCAGTAAAAAAACAAAAAATAATAAAAGAAGTGATCTATTGATAAATTAAAAGAGGTGGTAAAATCAGTGTCAGAGTAGTATTATAAAGGCATTCTTTTCAAATATTTTAACACACCATTGACTAAGCCCATTTTCCTTCAATGGATCAAGTCCATTTTAAACATGGGCAACTGAATTCAAATCAATGTAGAGTTATTCCGATATCTAATACATCCTCAGCTCTTTAGTACATAGCATGACAATGTTGTTTATACACTCACTGTTTCCATCTAGGAACAAATTTTGAAGTTGTATTTATTTTTTCTGAAGTCAAAGAAAACCAGTACCATATCCATTCTTCAATTTTTGTTTTTATAAGAGATTGATGTTTTCTAGGTGATACCTGAGTTATGTATTTGTTAAAGGGGTTATTTATTTATTTTTTAATAATCAGAGATTTAGAATTCAATGAATCAGCTAAATCTGATAGACAAAAACCTGTAAAATATTTCAAAATTTTGTAAAACATCAATTTTTATTCAAAAAATTTTATTTTTTTTCAGCAAAATAGAAAATTATTTTTCTTTTATCTCTAAAAATTTCAAATCAATACAACCAGTCACAAATTTTAGAGAAAACCATCATTCCAAAACAGCATAGACAATGTTTAACATTGGACATCAGTGATTTAAATATAAATAAGAAAATTTTATTAGTATTATTGTATAGTATGAGCACAATGAAAGTATTTTTTACTAGCTATTCAGATTTTTCAGGAGGAATCAGAACCTGCCCTTTTAATCCTAAGCTTATCTTAATTTTTTATGAAAAATAAAAGTCAGACACTATTGTTTAATTTTCAAGAATAGTTAGATGGAGTAAGAAGAATATAGAAAAGCATAAGAAAAGAGGGAAAAGATCCTGCTAGAAAAATTGTGATGAGAATCACAATTATTTGGAGATCACTTGTGGAGAAAAAATCTTTATTTTCTACATGGCACAAGTGAGATGGTGGGTGAATTCTTCTGCCACTTAGAGAACTCACACTTCAGTTTTCTGGCTGATCTTATAATAGATGTAACTAGTCCTTGATTTACTCAGAAATTGCTAAGATTTGGCAATATTATTTAATCAATAAATCTGTCTTTTACATATTATTGTAAAACTGACTTCCATAGCATTTTTCCTAACATATTAACTCTATAAAAGCATTTATTAATAATACATTTTTATAAAACAGTATATATTTTTAATTTATGTTTTTTTACATAGAAATACTGGTAATTTGTTTATAAAACTTCTAAGACTTTAGTCTTAATTTGCACAATTACTAACACAATAAAATTCTTTACATGTAATGAATTTATTTTTCAGGAAAGATTGGGAAAGCGCCCAGCAATTATCCGTAGACTATAAAATTCTTCCCTCTATTCTTTTAATGACTATTCTTGGGATCTTTTTGATAAATTTAATTGTGGGACTTATAATTAATTGTTCAACAACAGCAAATACAAAAATTCTTATTCAAGCTTTTTGAAAAAGAATTAAAATTAAAGTTCCATAGTTAAATCAAAAACATATGTCAAGAGTTTATTAGCAATTGTTATAAGCATTGAGCAATAATGAATTTTATTAAGTAGGATTATGCTTTCTCAAAATTTTCACAAGAAATCAGTTTACTATATGCAAAAAGTTCTGTATCAGTTGCAGTTGTGAAAAGGAAAGAATAAGTCTCAAAAATTCTGCAAATTATTTTAAAGTCATGTTTTCTAGATAAAAAAAATTAAGTAACTGTTTATGAACACCATTTCAAATTGCATAGCCATTATATCTTCACACATGTTATGCAATTTGAAAAGTGAAAAAGTTAACCTTGCAACAATCTATATATAGTCAATCCTCTAATTATGCAGTTAATTGGTTCCAGAGATTTCTGTACAAGTCAAAAATCCACATAAGTCAAATAATGCATAATATGGAATATTTTTTAATGATGAATGACAATTGAAACATTTCTATTTATAAATAAGCAGTGTAATTTACTTTCCAAAGTGATTGCTTTTATTTTTGAGTTGTTTTTATTAAGATTATTCACTATTTTATATTTCTCTGCCATCTTTACATTTTAAAGGAAAAAATAAATTAGTTTATTAATAAGACAATAGATGGCATTATTAGTTTTTAAAAACTGCATAAGTAAAGGACTAACTGTATATAAAATGCAATATTTGTCTGTCTGTTCTGTGAAAGTGTCCCATGCCCCTTTGGCTAACATAGGCTACCATAGGCCAAAATTACTCCAAGGGATAGGGCATTTTAGAGTGGCAACAAAAATGTCTTAATTTAAATCTTTCAGAGTGATGTTCAAATTTGTGGTGATTCATAGCAACACAGACATGATGCTATGACATAGATCCTAATAATATATGACATTATAAAACACTTCCATTACATAGTATCATGATAACATAACAATGAATGACATTATATGATGGATAAATCAACTGGTAAAATCAATGATAAAATTAGCCACAAAAAACAATGGATCCCAAATGTTATAATGAATTAAATGACTACAAGTAAAACTACTCAAGAGCCCTTTAGCAGTCAAAAGATTTTTTTCAGTAACATTTTCAACGCTTCCTCAGCTGTTACAATCTGACTAACCCTGCTATACTAGAGCAGGAGATCTAACATGTAAAACAAACAAGCACGATAAAGATTTAAAAGACCGGTGTACATCTGGATGTGCTCCCCTTAGCACCTCCTACCAGCCAAGCAATACATTTGTTACGTGACTCCACTTCCAGAATACATTACGTATAGAACAATCTTACAAAATTTTACAAATAATTTTTCAAAAAACATCATTTTAAAATATAAAGTATTAAGAAACCATTAAAAGATAAAAATAAAATCAAAAAATAAAAATAAATAAATAAATAAAAGTAAAAAATAAAAACGACATAATACAGGCAAAATTATACATAAATTGCCACACATTCCTTTACGGGAGTGTCAAAAAACCGATCATAGCGTATCCTTTTTATTCTGCTTTTCCTACTTTATATAACCACCTCCACGCACTAGGGACCATTTCTGGTTCCATAAAATTAATCACACATCCTCTCCTCTTCTTTTTGATGATTTCTAACGCCTCAATCATATTTCAGTCCCAGCTTTTTTTCACTCGGTCGGATAATCTTCGCTCTTCCCCAATGCACTTCCAGAACAAAGAATATAAGATTTAAACATTTAAATATTCTTAATCAATTTTTTTATATGCTTAATATATCATTTTTAATTTTATATAAAATAAAAATAAAATAAAATAAAAATAAAAAATAAAACTGTATTTGACTCTTGGAGCAGCTCCCTTGCATTCTCGTTAGAAGTGGTCATGCATCGTTTTCAGAGTGGGGACTTCTCTTAAAGCGAACTTCCACGCTTTCGAGATACTATTTACCTGTCTATCGTTTATGACTAATCCATCTCTCCTATCTTCATAAATTTGTATCTCTTCCACTGTGTATAGTTCGTTCACGTCTTTAAGCTGTTTCGTCACTTTGCTATCTTCCCAATTTATTTTTATGTCATGCTCGTATGCTCTTCTTGATAGGGCAGTTGATAGTTTGGCATTTTTTAAGTCCCTCCTATGCTCATAAATCCTGTCCTTTGAGTTTCTACAAGTCGCCCCTATATATATCTCGTTTTGGCCATTCTCCAAATTCTGTAACGGTATACTGTACACTCCTGCTCATTCATCCTGGCTATATGTATCTTTTATATTCCGTAGGAAGCTGAAGATTGTGGGTGATCTCCATCCACAATCTTCAGCCTCCTACGGAATATAAAAGATACATATAGCCAGGATGAATGAGCAGGAGTGTACAGTATACCGTTACAGAATTTGGAGAATGGCCAAAACGAGATATATATAGGGGCGACTCGTAGAAACTCAAAGGACAGGATCAATGAGCATAGGAGGGACATAAAAAATGCCAAACTATCAACTGCCCTAGCAAGAAGAGCATACGAGCATGACATAAAAATAAATTGGGAAGATAGCAAAGTGACGAAACAGCTTAAAGACGTGAACGAACTATACACAGTGAAAGAGATACAAATTTATGAAGATAGGAGAGATGGATTAGTCATAAATGATAGACAGGTAAATATTATCTCAAAAGTGTGGAAGTTTGCTTTAAGAGAAGTCCCCCACTCTGAAAACGATGCATGATCGCTTCTAACGAGAATGCAAGGGAACTGCTCCAAGAGTCAAATACAGTTTTATTTTTTATTTTTATTTTATATAAAATTAAAAACAATATATTAAGCATATGAAAAAATTGATTATGAATATTCAAATGTTTAAATCTTATATTCTTTGTTCTGGAATTATACTGTTCTAATTTTAATTTAATATTGTTTGTTCCAAGCATTCAAAGCTTTGTAAGAGTTGAAGATGGCTTAAGAGCTAAAAATGTTCCTCTAATTAAAAGGTTCTATATAAAAACGTGTTTACTGGTCTGCTTCTTAGTGTTGTGAACTGGCTAATATATTTGTTAAATACTGATTAAAGCAGTAAATTTTTTAAATTTGTATATAATGTATATTTTAAAATTTTCAATAAAATTTCAAATTTTATATTAGATCAAATTATAAAATTGTTTAAATAGAAATTTTATTAATCAGTAAAAATATTTAATGAAATTAAAAATAAGTAAATAATTTTTGTGTTTAGAAGATTTATAAAAAGATAAAAGTTTATTCACAATAGGTACATTTGTAATAAATTAAGCAATGACCAAGTTAAAGTGCTTGGCCATGACTCAGGGTCATGACCAGAATTTTTTTTTATAAAAAGAGTACAGTTGTTTAAGCATGTGGCAATATTATAGTGGATATGCAAAGCACTCATACATATTAACATCAGCTGTATTGTTTAAATTACCAGATCACACAACAACTGGAGTTGAGTTATTACCATTGCCATCAGAATCATAACCATGCTAAATTGAATGGCATCGATCATTTTAATAGGGAAGTTGAGTTATTACCTATATGACTTTAAAGTCATTATCTATGTTTATACAAATGTATCCAATATAATTTGTGCAAGCTTTTTACAAATGTTCATCCAGGAAAAATTTTGGAGAGAAGATATTGACTAAAAATACAATTATATAGTTTAAAACTGCAGTATAATAAACTTAATATTATATTTAGTATTTTAATAAAAGGAACATACCGGTAATTTATTTTGTGTTCTTAATTCTTATCAACAATATCATTATTTTATTGATATAATTGGCACTGTCAGTACATTACTGACAATTTAAAATCAGTTATATTTATACATCTGGTTTTTTAAATTTTGTTTGTTTAAAAAATCTAATACCATTACTTCTTTGATAGAAATTTATCTAAATTAAACTTAATTTTATGATTAATTTTCTGAATTTACAATTATTTCTCTCTCTGTATTTTTTTTCTTTCAAAAGTAACAAATTTATTTATAATTTAGGTTTAGATGTTCCATTACTTCCTGATTCACCACTTAGGAGGAGAGTAGCAGAAAGGTCAAACCTTGACATAAATGAAGGTGGTAAACTTGATTAAATTTATCAGAATAATTTTTTTTTAAATAGAGGTGTTATTCTTAAACAACTTTAATTATTTACTTTATCTAGAAATTAATAGGAATAGAGAATTTTATAGAACAGCAGATGTTAGACCACCATTTACCTATGCGTCACTTATTAGGCAGGTTAGTAAAATTAAATTGTTTATGTTTTACAGTAAAAATTTTATAAAACATGAATTGACTAGATATTAAAAATAATAGCTTAAATTAGTTGAATTAATATTTCATAATTAAACAGCTAACATTGGAAATTATTTTATTCAGTCTTTGTTAATGAATAACACTAACATAACAGTAGAACACTAAAACAAAAAATTTAAAAAGGTAATATTGTTAGAAGTTGGATAAATCTAAAAAATATTTATTAATTTCTTGCTTATTGTTGAAAATTTGAAAAGACTAATATATTTAATGTCAGCTTATGTATGTCAAAAACATATAAAAGTATAATTATATTCAGTTCTTAGAATCTTGACAATATATTTCAAGTGAAAATGACAATTTGCAACTATTGAAAGCTAGTAAATGTAGTTTATTATTTGAAAAAGAAAATTATTTCATTATAATTATTGTGTTTTTTAAGAAAAAAGATCTAATTTTTTGATTTGTCTGTACTTCTGAATTTTATAAATTATAGAAATTATATAAATTAACAAATTAGTATGTTTTTTATTATTATTATTAAATATTTTAATAAAGATGATAAAAATAGAACTGATATTTTAATTTATTAAATATATGTACTATTCCTAAAAGAAGACTGTTTTGTGTTTTATTTGTTACAAAATTGTCTTTTCCAAAACTGAAACTGAATTACTTGAATAATATAGGGTATTTCATAATGATCTTTGAGATTAGTACAAACATTTATTACAAGTAAACTGCTGAACTTATGTTAATGAAATCGGTGCAGAATGAAAGAAGAGCTCTTAACAGTTTTGTTTTTGTTTTTTTTCCCACATTGTCCCTGTTGATAGTATTCACTGTTGCAATGATATGCTGTCTTAGATCTTCAATAAAATACAGCATCAGTAGGACAAATATCCCCTCTTTGATTTAACCCCACAAAAAGAAATCACATGGTGTGAGGTTTGATGATCTTTGGGGGAAATAGCATCAGGGGGTAGTCATTTTCAGACATATGTTCTATCCAGTTCTTTGGCAGCACTGTGCCCAGGTAGAGACAAACCTCATTGTTGAAATGGGTGGGACAGTCAGTTTATTGAAAAATGAAATTTGACTTTTCTTGCAACTGAACTACAATTCTAACATGTCCAGATATATCATTCCTATTACTGTTATCGCCTGGAAAAAAATGATTCACATTTATGTGCATGCACTCACACACACATATACACACACTGTTCACAGGAGATGGCATAGAACATATTAACTTTCAGAGAATCACATTGATGTTCCACATAACATGTGGGTCTACAGCTCCCCAAATACTGACATTATTTACTTTGCCATTGATGTGGAAAGCTGCTTCATTACTGAAAATTATCTTCTTCACAAAACCTTCATTCATCATCGTCATGTCCTGGAACAGTAAACAAAAATAAAGCTGACACCTGTGATCATCATTGAATAGATGTTACATTAGTTGAGCATGGTAGTTTAAAGGACAAATACTTATGGACATACTCCATGCAGTTCTCTAGCTGCAATACTGGTTGATTGCTGTGGGCTGTGCACAAAACATGCCTGCACATATTCCCTGTTTTCTGATGAAGTTGATGGGTAACCAGTTGATTTTATCTTGCACAGACAACCTATTTCTTTAAATTGATTATACCATACACAAATTGAATTGTTGCTAGATAGGCTCTTTTCAAATTTTGTGCAAAATCCACATTGCATAATAATTACTGATCTAGTAGCATGAAATTCCAACATTTAGAAGAATTTCTCCACACATGTAGCATCCATTTCACAATATGAACATTAATGCAGTCTAGTGACAAGAATGTGAGTTACAACTGATCAAAGCATACATGCAAAAAACTGTGTTGACATTAATGAAACTGTGAACTTACATTAATGAAATTGGCACAGAAGGAAAAAAATTTTCCTTCTCAGTAAGCTCAGTAATTTACTTGTAATAAATGTTTGTAAGCACAAAGTTCATTATGAAATACAGTGTATAATTTGATTTGATTTTTCTAAAACTATAATAAATTAAACTATAAGATCATATAAGTATTTTCAAATAGTTTATTTTTATAGACTTTTTCTTCGAAAACTTCCAAGAAAGTTTCCATCATCATTCAGAATTTAAAATGCTCTTTATTAATAAATTATGAAAAATTAAATAATAAATATTTCCCATTTAAAAATATTTGCAGGAGAGATAATGATTTCTCTTAACTCAGGGCTGGGCAACCAATTTTTCCTGGCTATTTCTGTGGCCATTTAACAATGAAAATAGCTACATTATTAGCTTTTCACCAAACCATTAGATTGTTTATTGAACAATTTATCTAGATTTTAAAAAAACTTTTAATTTTCAATTGGAAAAACTTGTTTGATAGTATGATTTTAAAATAATATACATTTATAAATTTATTCAAAAATTTTTGAGAATGCATGTAGTCCCTGACTTATCACCACTCATACTTATGACAGCAATATTATTGAAAAATTCTGTGATTAGTGAATGCAATACAAAAAGCTTCTTTTTTTATCTAGTTCTTACATTTTTGTGCTTTTTAAGTTTATTTTGATAAAATGAAATGTAATAATGAATATTGGTAGTGAACAATCCATAAATTTTGGATATTTCTTAGTTACGATCACTCTGGCTTACAACAGCAAAGTTTGAATCAAGCCCTGTCATAAGTGAAGAACTACTTGTAGTAATTATAACAATAATTTTATTCCCCTAAATTGAGTTGATCAGAAATTTTTAAGAAATTGCTATAAACAGCACTAGCTAATGGATTGTTCACTGCTGTCTTAAATATTTAAACTTACGATAAATTTAAGCACTATACGCAGTGAGTTAAGAAGCAACGTTTAATAAACTGTATTAAAAATGCTTTCGATATACAAAACAACGTTTTGTATATCGAAAGCGATATAATAAACGTTGCTTCTTAACTCACTGCGTATAGTGCTTAAATTTATCGTAAGTTTATTATGTGTTTCAAGCAGTGTTAAATCTCTTTGAATTTTATTAAATATTTAGTTCAGTTAAAAGAGATTTATTATAGTTGATAGAAAAATAGTATACACAAAAAATTTATCTAATCTGGCACTTTATACACTAGCATATTTTAAAAAATTGAAGAATAATAAAACAGAATTTTTAGAAAATAAATCTGGTACTAGATAACTACTATATGCAGTATAACAAAATACAGTATATTTAATGTTAATAAATTGCTTTAAAAGCTTTTTTTTGACCATTTTATCAAATTTTTCTTCAGCATTTTGGTTAATATTTTTTAACTAATATCAATTTATAATCTTTCACTTGTTCCTAGAATATTTGATTAGGGAAAGTTTATTCTATATTGGTATTTGATAATAAGATATAAATTGTCTTTATAACTGCTAGAATGAAGATCTTTCCAAAATTCTTTTGCTTTTAAAATCAAAATTCTTATTTCCTATATATATTTCAACTAAATCATTATTTTCATTATTCAGTAAAACGTTTAAAATAACAGTTTTAATTTTATATCTGAATAAAATTATTGTTATTTATTTTTATTTTCAGGCAATTGTCGAGGCACCAGATAAACAGTTAACTCTGAATGAAATCTACAACTGGTTTCAAAATACGTTCTGCTATTTTCGAAGAAATGCAGCTACATGGAAAGTATGTATACATTTTCGCTTTAATATAATCTTAATAGAGTAACTTAAAAAAACAATAATGTATGCAAAAAATAATTACCGGTAATTTTAAAATTAAATAAAATATTTACTTATAATTTTTTAACTAAAGATTAAATTTTAAAAATAATAATTAAATGCAATAAGTACTTTTATCATTAGTAGGTTATCTTAATAAATTTTTAAGATACAAAATATTGAGGCCGATTATATTAAATTCATACAAAAGCGATATTCATCACCATAAAAAATATTATCGAGAAGAAGCAACTCATATTTTTTGAACTTACGAATCTGAATATCATCTGAAAAAGATTGTATTAAAACTTATTGGAAATAAAGAAACTACAAATTTAGCTTAAAAATCAAAAGTACCAGATATTTTAATTCGATGAAATTTGGGATATTTTTTTAAATTCGCATCTAAAAGTTATTTGGAACTAAATTATGCACATTTATAGCACATCAAATATTAAAGGAAAATTGCACTCTTAAAAAATTTAAATAGTATCTAAATTAAAGTTTTCGTTGTTTTGGTAGAATGCAGTGCGTCACAACCTAAGTCTTCACAAATGTTTTATGAGGGTTGAGAATGTTAAGGGGGCTGTCTGGACAGTGGATGAAATAGAGTTCTACAAACGACGGCCTCAGCGTATACAGGAAAGATTAACAGGGTATGTTATTTGTTGTTTGGTGTCAGTGATGCACTATTTAACACATCTTTTTTTTCTCTTTTCTCCCTCCTCACCCCACCCATCCCATCCTTATTTTCTGGAATGTGTGCTTTAATTGCACACTGTATTTTATATCTTTTTGAATGATTTTTCACCATTGCTGTTTTAATTTTTTGTGTTTTTGCTGTTGCTGGCACTCTGTTTTGTCTTTGTGATTTTTGCATTGATTGGTTTCACTCTTTAACTATTCAATGTTTATACGGGGATGTTTCTCTTCTGCATCTCTTTACCATTATTTTGCTGTGCTCACATCCCTGATTGCTTTGCTGCCAAATCCCTTCCCACTCCCATCTCTCTCCCTTTCTCTGCACAGAATGCAATTCGCACCAATCTGTCACTGCATAAGTGCTTTGTGAGATACGAGGATGATTTTGGTTCCTACTGGATGGTGGATGATCGTGAATTTGTAAAGAGACGTCACTTGAGTCGCGGCAGACCACGAAAATTCCCAGATTCTGACTGCATCCTCACCACACAGTAAGCTGGTGTTTTTCCCCTCTTTCGATACTTTTCTTTTGCTTTGCTTAATTGCTGCTTGGCTTATCTGTTTTTATCCTTTCATACCTTAATGTGATTTGTTTTGTGTCTTTATATATCCAGCACTTTGTCAAAAATAACTTTTGTGTTTATTAACATTAACATTAATTTTAATAACTTATTTAGAATATAAATCACATTAATGATTATTAGAGTCTATTAGGCTGTAAATTTGTAGTTATTAAACAAATTAGATAATTAAATAATTAGAAGCTTTATTTATTTTTAAATTGATTGAAATGAATTGCTTTGCATATTTTTATTATAAAGTATATTTTAAAATTATTGTATTAGAATTAATTTTTATAAGATTAATTTTGGCTTTTAATACAATAATTAAATTTTAAATATTTCTCTTTATATAAAATAATAAAATGAAAATATCAAAACTTTTTATAATCTGATGATTATATTCTTGATTGTTAATAATTTTTAATTATGTATATTTAGTGCCAAATCAAAGACTGTAAATATGTTAAATCATTTAATAATAAAAATAATGTAAAGTAATGATAAAATTTGAATTTATATCAAAAAGTATCAATTTAATTTATAGCATGAATAATTTCTCTTTCTAAATTGGACATGCATATATTCAATGACAAAATTAACATTGCAATTTTAAAACATAGTGTTTCTAAAACTAACAAATTAGCTAATTTTACTATAACTAACTTTAGCTAATTTGTATTGATTTCATTGTAAAAGTGAATAATATAAAAACATTTTCCATTAAAAACCATATTTAATATAATGGAAAATGAAGAAAACCTTTTGCTATACAAATTGAAACATTACATAAAATTATATTTGTGTTATTTTTATATAGCAGTAATTTAATTCTATGATTTTCAAAATATTTGTGACACTACTTTCTAGAAAAGTCTTCATTTTAAAAATTGTAAAATAACAGGCAAATTTGGAGCATTTTGTTTTTTGTATTTATAGAATTATTTTTACACTCTTAAATTTTGTCATCCAAGGCCAGTGCTTCATGTCCCAACTCTGCATTCAATATATGCTATATGAAAAAATTTTGAATTAGTCAATATATTTTTTATAATGTTGAACATAATATTAATATTGTATATCCTAAATTTTCTTTTAACATTTAAATGATTTCTTCAATAAAAAACTTTTATTAGATTTGATTTTTGAGTTCATAAATCAAGATAATCTGGATAAATCTTGAATTAAAATCACTTTAATAGTAGATATGATTTTCTCAGCATAATAAACATAATTTATTAATATAAATAAATTCTAATATATTTTTAAGAATTGCTTACTTTTTGAAATTTCTCATATAGAAAAGATTCTTAAGTTATGAGCATTCAACTTTTTAGCTTTTGCACAATTATTTTATTTTCAAATTTTTTGAAAAATTCAAAAACTCTAGAAAAATTTTACAAATTCCAAAAAACATGGTTTAATAGCAAATATTTTGTAAATTGCCTCATATCTCACTTATTACCATGATTTTTCTAGATGGTAGCACTTTTGCAAAAAATTCTTCTTACAATTAATTGGAATGAATATTAAAATATGTATTAAATCATTAAAATAAGCTCTGTAACAGAAAATATAGTTCACAATTATTATTATCCAGATTGTTTTCAGCATAATCCATTAAGCCAGAAAATGGTTTGTATAATAAATATGAGCTATTTTTGTGAAAGAACTTTGTTAATGATTTAATATATTGTTCAAATATGTATCTATATCTTAAAATCAGACATTTATTTCATTAGATAAAATATAAGACAGCTCTAATTTCTAATAATTAATAACAAATGTTACTTTATGTTATATACAGTAGGCCTCGCTTAGTGCGAATAATAGGTCCCACAAATTTCTCGCACTATTTGAAGTATTAACTATATGTAAAATATGGTAATTGGTTCTTGCTTTGTGAGATTCTGGCCATTAGCCAACCTCACGATGAATAACCACAATACTAACTGTTTAAGAAATATTTATTTTCATATTTTACATCATTGTTCATCATCTAAATTAATAACTTACCAGGAATTGCATCTCATACCATCATCAAACCAACTGCCAAATCGAAAGCGGAAGTTTTGCATAGTTGTTCATCATCTAAATCAGTGGTTCTCAACCTTTTTTCTGTTGAGGAACACATTTTAATATTTTAATTCTCAACCTTTTTTCTGTTGAGGAACACATTTTAATATTTTAAAATTTGGCAGCTCACCTAAATATTTTAAATAATAATTTAGATTTAACAACGAATTTTTGTTTACAGATTATTGTATTTATTTTTATTACATTCAGATTACAGATATACTCATACACAGGATCATTAAATGGCGGGCCTTATTAAGTTATAGTGCCACCTTCGGATTTTGTCTTTTTAGAGAAACTATAATTTAATTTAATTTTTAAATTATGAATAACGACAAAAATTTTGGCTGTCGCAGAGAGGATTAGATTTTTCTAATAATATCCTACTTATAGGAATCAGTACAGTGGTTCGATTGCAAAGGAATATCCAGCCAATCACGTTTCACTATTAATATATATGATTCATACAATTCTTATACATACATACAATTCATTCTTAATTTTTCGTGGCACACCGTCAAAAGTTTGGCGGCACACTAGTGTGCCGCGGCACAGTGATTGAGAACCACTGATCTAAATTAATAACTTACCAGGAATTGCGTCTCATACCATTATCAAACCAACTGCCAAATCGAAAGCGGAAGTTGAGCGGCGCTTTTATGTCACTTAATCACATCCGTTTTTTGCTCTTTTGTTTCCTGTTTTATCATCAAAAGTGTTCTTCCTTTCATCCATATCGATACTTTTTAAAAGAAAAAATTCTGTACTATACTGTATCTATACGATAACAAAGCTAAATAATAGTAATGTTAAATAGCTAACGGAAAAAAGCCCATCTTTCTGGTGTTTCGCCCCTTCAAAGCCAAGTGACTATTCTTGGACTGCTCCTTGTCTGGTTTTACTAACCGAAAATTAACATTAATTTGTTAATTGACATCATAAAATGGGATGGACCTTTGTTAGTAAGACTGATCTATGCTTACAACTTGCATTAAAATGGACCTTTGTTAGTAAAACTGGTCTATGCTTACAACTCGCATTAGACCGAAAATTAACATTAATTTGTTAATTGACATCATAAAAGGGGATGGACTAAACGAAAATTAACATTAATTTGTTAATTGACATCATAAAAGGGGACGGACCTATGTTAGTAAGACTGGTCTATGCTTACAACTCGCATTAATCGAATATAACTTTAATTTGTTAATTGACATCATAAAAGGGGACGGACCTTTGTTAGTAAGATAATTTGTTAATTGACATCATAAAAGGAGGCGGAGCTTTGTTAGTAAGATGGTCTATGCTTACAACTCGCATTAATTGAATATTTGCTCTCACTAACTGATCGTAAAAGGAGGCGGAGCTTTGTTAGTAAGACTGGTCTATGCTTACAACTTGTATTAATCAAATATTTAGATAATAAGACTGATCTATGCTTATAACTTGCATTAATCAAATATTTGCTGTTATCATTAATTTGTTAATTGACATCATAAAAGGGGATGGATCTTTGTTAGTAACTTTAATTTGTTAATTGACATCATAAAAGGGGACGGACCTTTGTTAGTAAGATAATTTGTTAATTGACATCATAAAAGGAGGCGGAGCTTTGTTAGTAAGATGGTCTATGCTTACAACTCGCATTAATTGAATATTTGCTCTCACTAACTGATCATAAAATGGGATGGACCTTTGTTAGTAAGACTGATCTATGCTTACAACTTGCATTAAAATGGACCTTTGTTAGTAAAACTGGTCTATGCTTACAACTCGCATTAAGACCGAAAATTAACATTAATTTGTTAATTGACATCATAAAAGGGGATGGACTAAACGAAAATTAACATTAATTTGTTAATTGACATCATAAAAGGGGACGGACCTATGTTAGTAAGACTGGTCTATGCTTACAACTCGCATTAATCGAATATATAAAATGGTCTATGCTTACAACTCATATTAATCGAATATTTGCTTGCACTAAGTGAAAAACAATATCATTTTTATAAGTCGCACTAATCGAATATCGCATTATTCAAACTGCACTAATCGAAGTCTACCTGTACTTACATTTCACAGACTTTTTGACTTACTGACAAATTTGAAAACTTCTTGTGTTTATAAATAGATGACTACCTTATTAACTATTAATATTTTGGCACTATTTTTAGAAATGAATCTTAAAAGATAAAATAACCTTTAAATTATCTTTAGAATATTTTTGATCAGAACTTCGTTTTCAGAAAAAAAAATTTTCTATGATGCTTTATCTGATTATAAAGCAACCTAAATGATAATGCAATTAAATAAATAAAAGAGAAGTATAAAATTATAATATAGTTTTAATACACCTAATTAAATAAATAATAAAAACTAAGTAAATGCATTAAGAAATCTTTACAGCTATGCTTTCTTTATGTATAAATAATTTTAAAAAATAAACTGTAAATTTTTTAATAGTTTTACATTGACACAGAGAAACTATGAGCTTTATGATATAACATTTTGTTAAATTACAAAACTGATTCATGCTT
>AYEL01068948.1:0-47580 GCA_000484575.1 Olivierus martensii
TATCGGTTAACCGGTAAATCGGTAAACCGGTATACAATCCCTAGTACACATCTACATTTAGTGGAAAATTGATAGCTCTGATATGATTTTTGTGGTAAGTTGTTGCAATACCATCCCAAGTCATCATATAAGGAATTATCTTTACTTGGCACTTATACATCATGTTCAGTTTATTTCCCATTAATTCAAATTTCCTCATTTTTTCATTTTCATTTTTTATTGAGATTGGAATCACAAATAAAAATTTGTTAACAAATCTTGATTTGTGATTCTGATCTCAATAAGCCATATAATATTTCTTTTTTTTTGTTTCTCATATACAAAAATATCAAGCTTATCATGTTCAAGTTTTACAGACTTCTTTATCTGGCTGTCAACTCTGATTTCAGCATCTTCATTCATGATTATTTCTTGAACCGAGTGAGATCTTATTTTCTTTGACCACTTAAAGCCAAACTTAATACATAAATGATGATAGAGAATGCAGCAAACTACTTCATTACTTGACGAGAATGCATATTTATCAAATTTACCATTCTAGACTGTGATTATGCATTATGCCCAGTAAATTTGATTAATTAAGTACGATTTATCATATTTACCTCTATGAAATGGCAAGTATGCATAATCACCAGTAAATGTGATTAATTTGTAATAATGATTATGATTGATTATGAATGATTGTAATAATGATTTGTATTATGAATAATCACCAATGATTTCAGTAAATTTGATAAATATTTGAAATAAATTTATCAAATTTACTGAAATCATTGGTGATTATTCATAATAATCGGCAATTATGTATAATCACCGGATTAATCATTTTTGCTGTAACATACATACTGATGTTAAAAATTAAAGTCTGAAAATCAATTTTGAACACAAATTCAAATTTTAATTAATAGAATCTAATTTCTCCAATATGCAAATTAAGTGAACTATTTAAAACTGGCAAGGAGAGAGAGAGAGAGTTTTAGTTGTTTTCAAAAAAACATGAAAAAAATGTTTATTTTGAATAAAATTAATTATTTATTTATTTATTTTATTCATAATGTCATATGCATAATTTACAGTTCTTTACTGAAGTCAAATATCTTAGTGTCATGTTAGACAAGGAAGTGACTTGGAAAACATACAGATTTTACTGTTAAGGTATGCAAGATCCTAAGGGCTTGTAGATACATTTTGGATAAGACATAGAAACTAAAAACAAGGTTGTCATAATGGATATAAACCATAATTGTGAGATCCATTATAATCTATGCTGCCATCATTTTGTGGAAGAGAGTTCTATTAAAGACATACTAAACTGAATTTAAGAAAATTCAAAAGATAGCCTGTCTGAATATCACAGGAGCTATAAGGAATGCTCCTACTGCTGTGCTTGAAATCCACTTGGGCATTCTCACCTTGCATTTGTATACTGAGACTAGTAATTAGGAGGGTTATTATACGTTCCACTGTTATAGAAGAATGCAACTCCAATTTACAATGAAGTTGCATTTAAAAATTTCAGTTGTAATTCGAATCAGTCATAACTTGGAACATGGTTTTCCATAGGCACAATGCTATAAATAAAGGTTATATTCACCAATCACAAGAATTGAGAATATTCAATGTTTTTAAATAATAGAAATGCATAGTAATATTGAATAAATGCTGTTTATTCCTTAAAATGATGAAAATATATATATATATTTCATACCTATAAGCACTTTATGTAGATAAAAATAAAGATGGAATGTTTAAGTTATTTTTGTGTGTCCAAATTTCTAGTATGTCAGATGGCCACATGGTAAAGCAGGATTGGATTTAATTCAATATCTCACATATCATTTTTCAGTAGGAGTTTGGGCGTAGCCAGACTTGTTGAATCCCATCCTTCAGTCTTCTAGTTGATTATATTGTGTGTTGACCAGCCTGTAGGGGCTCTAAAAATAGCCACTCACAGAAAGATCCAATGTTATTTGGCAATATAATTCAAACCAATCTAATAAACTTTCTACTAAAAATAAGCAATTATTTTTTAATGTCATTTCCTAATCATTTGCTGATTACTATACAATGAAGATCATTCCAAACCCAACTACACACCAATGGCGTAGCGAGCATAACTGGCGCCCGGGGTACGATACCTTTTTGGCACCCCCCGTAAAACATATATAATATATAGAATATACAGTACTCGTAATAAGAATTTGGCGCTGCTCTGCGAGGGGCGGCCGGGACATGATAGATCCCCTTGTCTTTCTCTTGCTACGCCACTGCTACACACACTCTTTAAGTTACAAACATAATTCATATGTAAGTTTTGTTCATTACTTAGATACTGCTGTTATTTTGACTCCAAAAGAACTGAAATAACTTTATATATTATATTTTGTAATATATTTCACAACTGTACCAATTAGAAACTTCTTATTTCACAGATTTGAATGAAAAGTTCTGATTATAAAGCAAAGATTTTTTGGTATAATCGCTGTTCATCTTGAAATATTGTAATAACTTGAGCTCCTAAACAAAGATTTTCTAAGTTTAATGGTTCCTAATTTCTTTTTATGGATGTCTAAGAGTTGTCTAAATAGACCTAATAATCGTTGATATCTTGGCAACAATTTTCTTGAGAATGAGGCTATTCAAAGAATGAATCAGCCAGCTAAATTTCTGAACCTGAACTCAATAAAGCATAATATTGCAGCTTATTGACTCCTTTAAGAACTCTCTCATGAACATATATTATCAATTTCAATTAACATTATTTTCAGATTTCTGTTGTAATATTTTTTAAAAAACTTTCAATTTTAAATTTTTTAATGTAAAGTATTTAAAATAAATATCACTAATTATATCAGCTATTGATGACTTTTTCTCTAGTATTGATACTTAAAGCATTGTATTGACACTTTTATAATTATTTTCAATAAATACAAAGTTATAAGTTAAATTTCTTTTTAAAATAATTTATATTTTCAATAATTTTGAAAATTATATCATAATGCAATATCAATTAAAGCTATCAATTTCAATGAAATTTACCATAAATTAATCATCATATGTATTACTGACAGCAACTCCTCTAGCATCAAAATTATCAATTATATTAATTTTTGTCAATAATTAAATATTTATTTATTGTAATATAATTTTGTTCACTTTGTAAAAAGCTTTTTTTTTAAAACATTTTTATATTTTTATTATTTTTTATTGTATTTTAAGCATGAATATTCTATTATTAAAAAAATAATATAATTTCATAGAATAAAGTATTTTTTATTTTTAAATATCTAGTAAATTTTTAAGATATTTACTACAATTTATATCTTTAATCCAAAGCACTCCTAGCAGTTGAGTTTCTTTCTTAAAGATGTACAGTAGCTAATGTTTTCGGTAATATTTACCATCTTCAGGCTATTAAATATTCAAAAAAATGTTCTAAATTCTAAGACGTTTGTCTATATCAACAAAATGTTGCAATGGTGATTTTTGTTGTTATAGACAAACGTCTTAGAATTTAGAGCATTTTTTTTTATTTTTTTGAATACGTAGTAGCCTGAAGATGGTAAATATTACTGAAAACGTTAGCTACTGTACATCTTTAAGAAAGAAACTCAACTGCTAGGAGTGCTTTGGATTAAAGGTATGATTATGAGTAGAAGCAGTGATTTAGAAGGTATGTTCTACAATTTATTATTAAAAATTTATTCAGAATAATTTCATAATATTTCTTAATCTCTTTTATCAAATTTATACATATAAACAGCAAATTAATTCATATTACAAACTTGGAAGATTTTTAAATGTAGCTTTTTTATTTTAAAAATTTTATTAAAAAACTGCATTAAATAAAAAAGTTGACAATAAGACAGATAATCTGCGATAACTGGATTTTCAAATACATAAATTAACAATTTAAAAACAGAGAATTTAATGGCATTAGTAATTTAGTCCTTATGTGAATAAATTATTATCCATGATGATAAATGATAACATTTTTTGATATTGATTGATAAATGAAAAGATATTTTCTGAGTGGTTTTCAAGCAAAATATGCTTGCAGACCACACAAAAAGATATCAGATGCCATATGAACCCATATAGATATATAATCCACCCAATATAACTTGATCCTCAGATAAAACTAAATAATCAGATTTTAGGGGTATCTAGTGGTATAGCTTCAGCCATTCACTAAGTTTTCAAGGGTAATTATCTATTCTATAGTATTTTAATTATCACTGTTAAAATACCAATAGAATAGTTCACTTGACATCACTTTAAGATATTTGCTAAGGTTTTATAAAATTACTATAGTTGGAATTAATTTTTATTTATTTTAAACGTTTTCAATATTATTTTGAAGTATTTTAATTCAAAATGAAATGAATTATAGAGAATGATAAATATTTAATAATGTAGGGGTCGACAACTCCCCTATGTCGTCACGGAGACAAAGAATGTGATGACGATGTAGAAATAAAATAACAGGATGTAATCGATATCGTTGTTATTTCTTTCGCGATAATAAATTTAAGACAGTTTATTCAGATGTCATTGAAAGGTCTAAGATTCGACATCTGAGCCGATTGGAACTATATAGAAGTTATGTAAGACAATCTCTGCCTGGGAAAGGTGAAGGAGAGGTGAGGGGAATAATATAGCTAGAGCGACGTAAGTCGACGCTTTTGGTTCTGTGTCTCGACTTGTTGGGATGTTGTCTCTCTAGCTCTGCATATCCGTTAATCTATTTCAAGATTATCGATTCTTACATTTGTCCGGAGTATTCCTTCAGAATCTCATCCTTCATTACTAAGTAGGCTTCGAGGAAGATATTTAGTAAACGGCATTTCTTCGGTTGTCCTATTGCTGTGTTCTTTGTGGTGTTATTCAAAAAGACTAAAGACTGTTTCAAAGAGACTAAAGACTGTGCGTGAAAATTCCAAGTGTGTTCTCAAGAATCATCGGAATCAAAGTTTTGTGTTTTACAGGTATATATATCTCATGTTGTTGGATGCTTGTAAATAGAAATCTCTCTTGTTTGTGTGTTATGTAAATAACAATAAAGAAGCTATTGAATTTAATTTCAATGTTGTTCTCCGTCTCAGTTCTTTGAGTCAAATCGCCTTGTTCGTCATCCTTACTCATGCGTCAAACCTGGACCGCTCGTAGGTTGTAAGACCTGTCATTTCCGCATTTTCATTTCTGCCCGGAATTCCACAATTCTAATTATATCACGTCCTAATATTCCCTCATTAGGAGCGGTAATCTGCGAATCGACAACACTACAGACATGTTTGAACCGTAATGGACCGATTTGAAAAAGGAATTCGTATTTCCCGTAAGTTTTTATAACGTATCCAGTGACACTCTGTAGTTCAGATGCCGAAACCAGTGATATAGATACAAGTTTACAGTGTGTCTCTACAAACGTCCTCAATAATAAAGTAATCTTAGCGCCAGTATCTATTGTTAACGCAGCTTGTTTGCCGTTAACTAGACATTTTAAACTCGGCTCTACATCTCTAGCTAATTTAATTCTATTCGTTCTGTTTGAACGACCAGCGTTTTGCCCTAATTGCTCTTTGCCGAAGTTCTTATGTTTTTCTTTAATTGATATAATCACGTGAGAAGTCCGTACTTGTTTCCTATCTATTCTATTGAAGTGATTGAGCGCAGATTTTTCTCGCTTTAGTCAAGAATTTGGACGATTCGATTCTGTTGTTGAGTTCTATTCTGAAAATTTTGTCGTGAGGCTAATTGTGTTCGCATTACCGTCGGGCACGATGGCAGCGGAGGTGGATTCCGAAATCCCATGCCTCCTCGGGGCCCACCAAAATTCTGCGGTGCCGAAAATCGTGGCCTAAACCTTCCTTGGGAACTCTGATATGCATTGAAGTGCGGTTGTGAGTACCAATTATATCGCGGAGGTTCATACACATGAGGTGAGCGGATCCGGCTCTGTTCATAACTTTGTTGTGGCCGAATTGACTGATAATGCAGTGTCTCTCGCATTCTTGGCTGACTTGAACCTCGTTCGGTAATCATTGTCGTTTGGCGCATGTGCGTCGTTGTGTTTGGCTTTGGTTCTAACTTGTTTAATCGGTCGCTTATCTGTTTAATTGCCACCTCTAGCTCTCCTGTTTTGTCGGTGGATGGATCGGCAATTCCGAGCACAGCTTCATCGGTACCCGCATCGTCTGATGCTATTATCCTTCCGACATATGGTTGGGGTTTTGCAATAACTTGCTCGATTAGTTTTTCGCGTGTGGCTACTAATAATGCTTCGTCAAATGTTTTTGGATCATGGGACATGACAGCTCGCTTAATTCTATCATTTATCCCATTAAGAAATTGAATGCAGAGACGTTCGTCTGTTTCTTGCCTCTGACAAGACTCTATTATTGTTTTTCTTGCTCGCTTGTACTTGCAACTTTAATCAGCGTGTCCGCAACCAGCGATTGTAATCTAACAGCGAACGTTTGCACATCTTCGCCTCTCTGTTGGACGCAAGTGTGAAACTGCTGTAAGCGGATGGTATATGGCACTCTTACGAACCTTTTTTTCATTTGCGTTTTTTTAAGACTTTGTAATCTGTAATATCTTTCATCTTGAAATCTTGCCATGCATATTCCCTAGCGATTCCGCCTAATCTACATTTCGCCACACCTAACTTTTGACGAACCGACCACGATGCTAATGTCGCTATCTCGTCTATAGTATCTAAGAAATCACTTATCCGCTGGGTCTGCTCTCCGGAAAAGGAGGGCACCATGGCTGTTAAGGCGGAAAAAGACCCAGGGGTCAAAGAAGCAATCTCTGTCCTCTGTGAGTCAGCCTCGCTGGTCATCTTTGGAATTTTCTTTTCCTCTCGAACTTTTTGGACACTCCGCTCCTATTTCTGACTTTTCCGGGTCCCACTGATGTGGAATTCCATATCCCACTTCTGACACCAATTGTGGAATTCCGGGTGGAAATGAAAATGCGGAATTGACAGGTCTTACAACTTACGAGCGGTCCAGGTTTGACGCTTGAGTAAGGATGACGAACGAGGCGATTCGACTCAAAGAACTGAGACGGAGAACAACATTGAAATTAAATTCAACAGCTTCTTTATTGTTATTTACATAACACACAAACAAGAGAGATTTCTATTTACAAGCATCCAACAACATGAGATATATATACCTGTAAAACACAAAACTTTGATTCCGATGATTCTTGAGAACACACTTGGAATTTTCACGCACAGTCTTTAGTCTCTTTGAAACAGTCTTTAGTCTTTTTGAATAACACCACAAAGAACACAGCAATAGGACAACCGAAGAAATGCCGTTTACTAAATATCTTCCTCGAAGCCTACTTAGTAATGAAGGATGAGATTCTGAAGGAATACTCCGGACAAATGTAAGAATCGATAATCTTGAAATAGATTAACGGATATGCAGAGCTAGAGAGACAACATCCCAACAAGTCGAGACACAGAACCAAAAGCGTCGACTTACGTCGCTCTAGCTATATTATTCCCCTCACCTCTCCTTCACCTTTCCCAGGCAGAGATTGTCTTACATAACTTCTATATAGTTCCAATCGGCTCAGATGTCGAATCTTAGACCTTTCAATGACATCTGAATAAACTGTCTTAAATTTATTATCGCGAAAGAAATAACAACGATATCGATTACATCCTGTTATTTTATTTCTACATCGTCATCACATTCTTCGTCTCCGTGATGACATAGGAGGGGTTGTCGACCCCTACAATAATAAATATAGTTTTCTCTATTTTATTTTAATTTGTAAATTAAATTACATTAATTTACACTATTCGTGTTGCATTAAATTTTTTATAATGGTATTTCTTGTTACTAGGTCTATTAATATCATCAATTATTTTGATGGAGAATTTGAAACAAGGTAAAGTTTTGAGAAATCAATCCAGATCAACTGTAGCAAATGTAATAACATTTATGGAAGAAGAAAGACGAAATAAAAAATCCAAAATTACCATTTGATAAATCATTAAATCGTGCAGCAGAAGTTTATGGAATTTTAATTTGTACCAAAAAAATATTACAAAAACAATCTATGGAAGGTGACTTCAGCACTCCTGGAAAAACAATTTAAAAAAATCCAAAATGGTATTCAGATGAATTTGATAAATGTTTCATTCATAGAAGTATCCATAATTATTACATAAAAACAAATATCAACATTATCAAGTTTATTAAAGAAGCTTAAAGAATACATCATTAATTGTGTCAACAACAGTTAAACACCTGCCAGAACAAGTTATTCAATCTCCTTTACTAATAGAGGATAAGTTTTGTGTCTTAATAGGATATACAGTATGTTTTGATGGAGAACACTACTAATATCAAATTTATCATTAAATTTTTTAATTGTGATTAATAATACCATTACTGTTTTATGTTCTTAAAGCTATAATAATTTTGCAAAAAGCAGAAATTAAAAAATGGCTGCTAAAACATAATATTCCCTTTGAAAATGACATGCTAAAAACTAAACTATTGGAGATCATTTATAATTCAAATACACAAAGGAGATAAATTGTTTTTCCAAGAGTGCTGATGTCACTTTCTAGGGATTGTTTTTAATTTTTTTCTGATAAAAATTGAAATTCCACAAGCTTCTGCAGCACAATTTAAGAATTTAAGAATTGGTAATTTTGGATTTTCATGTTTTTCTTCTTCCATAAGTATTACTACACTTGCTGTAGTTTGTTTGGATTGAGTCCTTAAAACTCTATTTACCTTGTTTCAAATTTTCCATGAAAATAGTTGATAATATTAATAGGCCTAATAATAAGAAATAATATAATTCAGAAAGCATTATTAGCAAGGAATACAGTTTATTGCTATATAACGTTTTCGGACCCTGTCACGGTCCCTCCTCAGTATAAGTCCTTTATTATGACAAGAATCAAACAATAATTTATTAATGGAATACAAATAAAATTTTATTTGTATTCCACTGTGACAGGGTCCGAAAACGTTATATAGCAATAAACTGTATTCCTTGCTGATAGTGCTTTCTGAATTATCTTATACACATAAAGCAAGTGGTTTCTTATAAATATTTTTAATAAGAAATATTGTTATGAAAAGAAATTAAAGTGAAACTATCACAAATAGTATAATTTATTATTATTTAATTTGTAAATTAAAACAAAATAGCAATAGTTACATTTATCATTAAATAATTATCACACTCTATAATTAATTTAATTTTGGATTAAAATATTTCAAAATAATATTAAATACTTTAAAAGTAAATAAAGACCAGCCCCAATTTTAGTAATTTCATAAAACTTTAGCAAATATTTTAATGAAGTCAATGTCAAGCAAACTACTCTATTGATATTTTAACAGTGATAATTAGAATACTATAAGTGGGACAGAGGACAATAATGACAGGTGTTAAACCTAAATGTGGTGATCGAGATCATCGTGTACGATGCCGACAAACAGGCGAACAGTACGAAGTTGAGTGCGGATAAGGACAGGTAATAATTGTGCCGTATGGCAAATCGACACAAAGACTACATTCATCGAAGAACAACTTCCTTTATTTAGAGAGAGATCTTCCATCACAATACATGTGAATGACGATCTTACAATGAGAGGAGACATACCTGAATTGTAAGGTTTTTAGTTCTCCAGGAAAGACAAATTCAATGGAGGTCTTTGAGAGTCTTGAGACAGTCAATGTTCAGAATTTTTACAGCCTTTAGTCTCTCTCTTTCACAGTCTTTAGTTCATAAACTAAAATTGAAGACACATACAAGAGAAGATCGGAACAGGGAAATCTTTATCTGGAGAAAGATGGCTTGTTATCCTCACAAAGAATAATAAGATCAACAATCTATAGTCAAAGAAGTTAAATGAAATCTTCGTAGCACCAGTGAACTACTAGGCCAGGACGGATGAAGTAATAGAGCAGTGGTCGTAGAATGAGCGAACTCGAATATTGTGGCACAAGCAGTCGGCAGTCGCGGAATAAGCTGATGCGGCAGTCATGGAGCCAGCGAACTCGGATGGTGGTGGAACAAGCCTCAATTGAGGGTGCATCAGCTCTTAAATATCCGTGATCCCTTTTTGACCCTTATTCCCGGGCTGAGAACCAAGATGTTCATTTCTTGAACATTTGTCGAGCTGGATGTCCGACTCGCGACTATTTGGCGGACACCTGTTATAAACATTCTCAGCGATTTATTGTTATTGTGGACAAAGTTTGCAAGCTGATCGAAATACCATCTATAATGTCATCGTATTTCATTGGAGTTGTTTGACAGAACTCCTTTTTTTTCTTTCTTTTCGTTTGACCTATTTTTGACTTAATTATTTCATAATTACATCCAGATTGCCAATCCCCACATATAGAATAGATAATTATCCTTAAAAACTAAGCAGATGATCAACAGCTATATCATTGAACATCTCTAAAATCTGTTTATTTGGTTTTACCTGAGAATCGTGTTATGTTGGACAGATCATAGATGCATATGGGACTCATAACCTTAATTAAAAATTAAGGCTATGGATCCCATATCTTTAAATAAGTTAAAGATATGGGCTCCATAAGCTTCGGATAAATTGCAAATCATGTTACATCATGGGTATGAAACCTATAACAACATGATATGCAATTTATCTGAATACTGTTGTTTATCATTTATATCAAGTGTGGCCAATTATTTCCTGCTGAGGGCTGGATAAACAATCTTCAAGATGAACCATAAAAATTGAAATGTACCTAAGGACGAATTTAACCTTATGGCACCATTATGTAATTATGTAATGAAATTATTATGATAGCATTAGCTAATCTATTAATAATTAATAATCTTATTTTGACATAACATGACTTATTCACGTTCAAGCAAGATTGATTCTTGCACAAATATATTCCTCTCACCATCATAGGGAACAAGAATAATGGTTGTGCCAATTTATCTGCACACATTCTTGTCAATGACTATCGTGTGTAACCACTTTTGTGATACTTGCACAAAGAATATATTTGTGATCAATATTATTCATATGTAGCCACTTTTACATACATAAAGAAAACATAAAGAATATATAAAGAATATATTCGTGTATCAATATTATTTTTTAAATATACTTTTCTTGTGTCTTAGTTTTTGTTTGTATGCAAAGAATTCAAAAACATCCGTAGAAACTATTTTCTGCATTAAAAACATTAGAAATAATTCATCCTACGAAGTAATAAATTCAGATAATTTTCTTTAAAAACATAAGTACTTATTGATTGTTAACAACCTATTACATCAGAAATGTTACAAAATATTAGGTACCTATGTAATTAATTTTGTAAAAACAACTTAATGCGAATGGTAAAATTTACTATGTTCATGGTTAATTATATCATCAAAATTTAAATGGTGAAATTTACTATGTTCATGGTTAATTATATCATCAAAATTTCGAGTACCTCGGTAGTGTACGTGTACAGTAGCGAGAGTATCTATTATTTTACACTACAAAGTATCCACTATGTTTACAGTTTAATGTGAATAATGAAATTTACTATGTTCATGGTTAATTATATCATCAAAATTTGGAGTATAAAATTTACTATGTTCATGGTTAATTATATCATCAAAATTTGGAATAACTCGGTAGTGTACGTGTACATTAGTGAGAGTATCCATTATTTTATTTTTTCTGTATGTATGTGTACACTAGCGAGAATATCCATTTTTTTATTTTTTCTTTACGTGTACACTAGCGAGAGTATCCATTATTTTATTTTTTCTTTTTGAGTAGAATTTTACAAATGTGTGCCTTGAAACTGTAAGGTGTTCTAGTTGTGGCAGGCCATATAAGATCCCTTCAGTGGCTGGATCCAGCCCCAGGCTGCCTTTTGCCCACCCAATTTATACAGATAAAAATCACTATCTAATAGCAACTTTTTGGTTTTTATAAATACTCTTGAGTGCTTTTTACGATAAACTTTTCATTTATGTAATATTTATCAATTTTTATCCAACAGAATATCATCCTTATTAAAATTAGGTATTGGTTGCTTTTGGCCAATTTTTAAATTTAAACTATTATCTTTGAAGATCTATTTTACTTTTAATATGAAATTTTGAATAGGAATCACTCAGTCTCAAAAAGATCATTGTTCATTGTTATGAACATTCTCTAAAATTAATGCTACACTAAAAATCTTTGGTATGCAATATTTCTGCAATATCTGTACAAATTAATGAAAATATTGTTAAATTCATTTGTAGTTTTATAATAAGTTTAATACAACTTACCAGATTTTCTTAAAAAGACAGAATTAGAAACTGAAATGCCATGTTCATTTTCTGCCAAACATTGATATATACCTTCATCTATATCATCTGGTTTTGTAAACACTAATGTACCTGAATTAGATTGTTGATTTATTCTTCTGTCATAAATCATATAATCAAATTTCTTTCCATTTTTCATCCATTGATATCTGTAAGGTAATAATATAAAATATTATAAATAAAATTTGTTAATTATTCATTAGCTGAATAAATAAACATTTAACATTTTTTTTATTAAAATATGTTAAATATTTTAATAAAAAAAATTTTTAATCATGGTCCTAAAATACTAATAAAAAGATAATAAATCTTAAAACTATACTCAAGATTAGATATTAATAGTAAATTTATTTGAATCAGAAATATTTATTCACAAAAGTAAAAATATTTTTGATGAAGCCATTTTCAGTTTTTTTGGCAATCAAACAGTGGTATATTCTTTTAACTAGTAATATAAAAGAAATGCATTCAATCATTTCTGAAGAAGGTCACATATAATTGATCAAGAATGTTAGAATTAAGGTTCGTTTATTCTTTCATGTTATTGTGCTGTGTTTATTATTATGATTAACCACTATTATAAATATTTATGAATTATGTTTTATATAATAAATAGGAATAAATCTTGAAAAAGGGAATCTTAAGAGAAATTTTTATATAAAATTCTTACGGGAAATATTGAGATCAATCAGTGATATTATAAGAATAGATTATAAGAAATCTTATTCTTATAATATTACTGATTAATAAATAATAATAATTTTTATATAGACTTTATTTTTAATTTTTATATTGCATTTATATATATCAAAACATAGATAAAAAGTATATTTCATTAATTACTATATAAAAATTTAAAAAATAAGAAAAATGAGATTTTTGTAGAAGGCAATCAATTTATCTCTTTCCTTTTAAATCTGTTCTTGAACTCTGTCAAAAAACACAATGAAAGAAATACACACTAAATATAAACTGAATGTTATTAAAATTATTTCATTAGTGAATACTTTTGAATTTTGAAACAATTGTAATAAGTGATTAAAAATATAAAGCCATGAATTAATTACAATTGTATGAATATGTATATATGTATGTATGTATATTAATCACATTAAAGTTTTTTATACATAATGATCAGCCTACACTGACTTAATTAACACTAAGTAAATAACAGCACTATTTAGGCAAAAACAGCACAGTTATTTTACTTTGCACACATATAGAATTAATCATTATGAATCATATTGATTCATAATGGTTAATTCTATATGAGTTAATCATTATGCAAATAATTAGTATCCTTACAAAATAAGTTGTGATTTTATGATACTGAATCTATTATTTTGCATGTTTCTAGTAATTTTAACTTTTTGTCATAGTTAAATAGTATTAACATCTTTTACTTTATAAATATTTGGCAAAATAGGTTTTCACTTATTTATTCATGACTGATATATAGTATTATTTTATTAATCATTTTTACATAACTATGATATTCACACATGTATTATATTGTTAACAAATAATCTCTTTTTGATAAATTATCAATCAAAAATATTAAATTGATATATAAAGAGGAAAAGATGAATTGTTATTAAAGTTTCTGTAATTAAAAATTATTTATTGCATTCTTTATGTGCTATAATATGACTTCTAGTTGTTTCTAAGTATTTTAATGAGGTTGAAGTTGAAAAATTGAAATGAACTGAAGCTAAATTCATTTATAATAGTAACTATTAGATAATCATTCTCTGCAAAATTCTTATAATTTAATTTGATTTATTATTTTGTAATGAAATTGGAGATTTAGTTAGATATATTTTATTATTATTTAAGTACTATTTTATTGTTCTGATTAACAAAATTATTGACTGAATTGTGCTTTTCATAATAATACTAAAATATTTATATACAGGGTGGCCATAATTAAAGATGAGGAATATATACTTGGCACTTTCCAGAATATAGGAAATCAATTTTGATAAAGAAAATAAATAGTTCTGAAATGCACCACCAGGGTGGAAAATACTATTACTATGCAAATTCATATTCACATATGCTAAATTATGCAAATTTTAGTCAACTGATATCATCATCTTCACAGATATAAGCCTACATAGGAATGCTGTAGGTCTGATTATGACATACTAAACATTGATTTGATCATTACTTTATGTAATGCTCTGATTATGTCAGTGGTTCTCAAAGTTTTTTAGGATTTCTTGTGTGATGGTCTCTATACAATTTTTTAGATTGTTCGCAGACCCTTTAAAATTAACTACAATTACATATAGTAACTGTTACCAAAACATTTTTTGACAAGCAATTATTTATTCAGAAAATGGTAAATTTTAGTCAAATAACCCAATCATAAGAAAGTTTTTTTACACACAATCTTCCTCCTGCAGTGGACTATTCAGGATATTGAACAGTGGTTCTCTACACAATATGGTCCTCAAGGGGACATTAGACCCCAGTTTGAGAACCACTGGTTTATGTGGTTCTGCTTTGCTCATAAAGCTTTATTACAAAATAACAGCAATGCTTTTATTATACTTTGGTTATTCCAAACATCAAAGGGCTTATGAAAAGGCCCCATGACCATTATCAATTTGCAAAAAATGATCTCATGCTTTGAAAAAAACCAGATCTTTACAAGTGCAACAAACCAATATCAAATGAAGAACCTGAACATGTCGCAACTGCCATAATAGAAACTATAGATGCTGCATATGGATGTAGCAGTGCTTGGACAATATCCAGGCAACTGAATATGCTGTATTCAACTGTGAGGAAAAGCTTATGCAAAATGTTGAAGATTTTCCCTTACAAAATGACCCAAGTCCAACTGCTTCCAAATGATGCAGAAACTTGCTTGCACTTTTCTCATCTATTCCTTGCTCAGATGGAAGTGGATGATACATGGCCTTGGAATAGTTTATGGAGTGATGAGGCCCATTTTATCTCAATGCCTCTGTCAATATACACAATCATCAGATTTGGACTACTGAGAATCCTTATGCATTTGATCACATTCCCTAGCTTTACTGCCTCATCCATAATTGGTCTGTACTTTTTGAAGAATCCAAACCAACAGTGCCAGTGACTTGTTTTGTCACTGCAGAGAAATATCAACAAATGCTGCTCAATTTCATTATTCCACAATTCCAATAGCATGGATGTCTTTATATAACTGTGTTTATGCAACATGAAGCACCTCCTCACATAGGATTGATAGTGCAGCAAGTCCTATGGCAGCATTTCACCAAAAACAAAATAATTAGTAGCATTCCCTACAAAATGGCAAGTCTGTTCACCTGATCTCACTCCATGGGAATTTTGATGGGTATTTAAAAAACTTGATTTTTAAAATGCCTTACAACCAGTTGCAAAAGTTTCTAATTGTTCAAGGACAAATGGACAATTTAGCAGCTTTGAAAGACCAATTAACACTACACAAGACAAATCTGTAGAGATTTGCTGCATTCCATAGTGGAAAATGCAGTTCATAGAATGCAGTTTTTGGAAAATATGCAAGTAACATATTGAACCATATTTGTAATTGAATCAGAATAAAAACTATTGTCAACTGTGATCTTTTTTTATTACGTCTTCTTAACTCTGTGTATAGCAAAATTTCCCCTTGGTGGTGCATTTCATGTGCATTTCAAAACTATTTATTTTCTTTATTGAAATCAAATTCCTATAGTATGTATACCAAATTTGGTTGTTTGACCCAACAGATTCTTGACTCTCAGGCTCTAAACATTTCCTCTTTAATTTGGCCACCCTGAATATAGTTAATACTATACAAAACGAGATGATATGATGATTTTGTAGAAAGTTAAATATTAAAATTTTAATATTAAGTATTTGTTTTATTTAATTTACTTAAATTAATTTTTAGTGTTACTGTATTTAATTTTTATTATTTTAATTTGTGCATTCTTCTGTTTCAAAATAATTATTTTATTGTTTAAAATAGGTGCTAATTTTAAATCTACATTAATCAAGAATGTTTAAACTTTATCAATAATTTTTTATATGAAAAAATTTAGTATAGTATTTTTAACATGAAATCTAGTAGATAAATATTTTTTTTTTACATTTCTCTAATAGTCTAATTGAATAACTATTAATATTTAGTATCCAAAGAAAATTTTTTATCTTGTTTTTCATTCAAATTAGTTCTTTGTTAAAATTTTCCTTATCTAGTAATTAGAGGTTTTTACTAGTAAAAAACACTTGAACTCAGTATTTTTTTCTAATTATTCTACATTGTCTTATAAGCCTGCTTTCGAAAAGAAAGTAAGGCTTATAAAAATCACTTAACTATCTATGTTTTATTTATTAATAATGTTTGAATTAATTAATAGATTTTTATGAAATTCAGTACTTATTCTGTGATAGCAGAAGACCTCAATACTACATATTTAACCACACAGCTGAAATAATTTGAAAATAGCAGTTATTCAAACTTCTGACAAACTTTCTTAATATATTTTGAATAAATTAATAAATTTTTATGAAATTAAGCAGGAAGGTCATATTATTGAAGATAATATTAATGATATATCAATTAATCTTGTATCTTTAATATTTTAAAAATGGAAAGCATTCAAATTTCTTAGGTTTCTAAACCTTTTAATGAACTTATGAACTATTTAATAGACATTTATGAAACTTAGTATCTACATCATGACACTGAAGATAACTTTAATTATATATATTTTAATTCTGAATTTTTAATCATTCCAAAATAGATTGAACCCAATCAAAAAGTAGACAACTATCATAGTTTTTTCAGAATTGTTTGATCTATTCTGACCCTTATGAAAAATCATGATACAGTGGGTGATCGGTTAACGAACATAATCCATTCCAAGAAAATGTTCGTTATCCGATTACTGAAACCGTCCGCCGCGCGCCGTATCGATAAAATTTATTTTTAAACACCAAAAGTTTCGAAACCGAAAAGAATATGGTACACAATCAGTTTCAATAATTATTCAAGAGTTAAAAGTAAATATATTTAAATTATTAGTATTATATCTAATATTAAAATGTGTAATAATTACTAATATTTTATTAATTAATATTACATTAAAAAGTAAAAATAATACTAAATTACCAATTAAGTCTTTAAAACTATCAAGGTAATTATGTGAAGGATAAGCAAAACAGATTATCCAACATTAACATTGAGATAATAATTTTTCTGTGCTTACTATAAAAGTAAAATCATTATCTTGAAATATTTTCTCGTGTTGTTATTCATAATGCAATGAGTTAAAATTTTTTGGCATAATATACATTTCAATAAAATGGTGTAATACTTCCCCATTTTGTTCTCATGATTGAGAAAAATGGTTACAAATAAAATTCTCATAAAATAATTTTATAATGTGTAAGTCCTTTTGTTTAATCAAAATACCAAAGGGTTATTTTTTTAAATTATATTTATGTTATGCAATTTCACTATTATTTTAAATTAAAGTTAAATATTAACTTTACATTTTATATTTCATTAAGCATTATATTCACTGTAGGCTAATTTACTTATTTTTAACAACTCTGAATAGAGTAAATGCATAAAATGAATGTCATTAACTTAATATTTTCATGTGACTTTTACCATCAAAAATATGCTAAATCTTAGTTTATAAGCTCTCGATAACAAATTTATTATCCTATCATCCTTTTTTTAAAATAAACTTAATGTTTCGTTGGGCCCATCCTTTTCTTACAATAAATTAATTTAAAATATACAATTAATCCTTATTTTGTTTGGTGATGATGAAATTGCTAGCGATGATTCATACATTTTTCTTTTCATTTCTAATTTAATATGTGAACTGATGACAAATGTTCCAGAAGAATCTTCGTTAAAATGGACATCTCTTACAAAACCTTCTTTATTCATTATTGCACCTTTTTCTTATTAAAATCAAACAAATTATATATAAAATTCATTAATTCAGACATGTTTTGGCAAAATTCCATAATAGAAACTGTTCCAAACTCAATTAAATGCTGAGGAACATCGATTATCGAACACATGTTTTGTTTATTCGTATTAGTAGACATTGTAAGTAAAAGTTATCACTGAGTTTTATAGCCTCGAACTCAAAATGTGAAACAATCTGATTTTCAAATTGCGTCTGAATAGGTTTGATGAATATTATGTGTTTTCCAAAGGAAGGGCGGCAATCAACGATGACGGCAGTTGACAGACCGCCCAGGGCAGCTCAAATCAGCTACGCCGCTGAATTGCATGAATACAGTGTGTGATCGGTTAACGAACATAATCCGTTCCAAGAAAATGTTCGTTATCCGAAGAACGCACAAGGCTTAAGCCTGTCATTCCTTTAGATTAGTTAAGCCGAATATTCCTCATGGAATATTTTTATCTGGCGGCAGCCCAGAGCCGTCATCATCACAGGCTGATCAACACCCATGATGGGGTCAACCGGAAGATTGAAGGATGGGTTTTAACGGTCCGGGCCCAGATCCCTCCTGAAAAATTTGAGAAGTGCGACCCCTGGATCTTCCAGAATGGTAAGCCACAGCTTTACCACGCAGTCATCCGGCTGATCTGTCATTCAGTCAGTCCGCGGGTCCCACAGTTTGTTCTGTGAAGTGTTCATTATCCGAACATGTGTTCGTTAACCGAACATAAAAATCTTTCAAAAAAGTGTTCATTATCCGAATTGTTCGTTAACCGAATCACCCACTGTACATGCATTCTAGTGGCTTTTTTCCTGGGAAAAAATGTTATTGGTATAGCTATTTTTATATAATTTTTTAAAGTTAAATACATAAATGTAAATTTTAAATTCATTTGTATTTTTATATTATAATAAGTAAATGAAATGCAATGCATATTCAATTATTCAATTAAATTAATTAATTAATATAAAAAATGTAAGTTTAATAAATATTCAGTTTTATGGTTCATTTTCATTTGTATTTTCTGTTGAGAAAATGGTTGTTGTTCAAATAATACAGAGTAATAACATCAAGCTAATACTGTATATTTATTTTATATTATAAAATAACATATTGTTATATGCACAAGTTAAATTATTGTACAATCTGTTTATCTTATAATATTTTGAAATTAATATTTGCTATATAATTATAACATAGTAGATCATAAATACTTTTATTCAATCCTCACTTACCTAATAAGTTGAATAATAGGTAAATGTTTAGTCATAAAAATATCATAAATGATTTGATATTTAAATTGTTATAAATCCAAATAAAAATACTATAACAACAACATAAAATATATATTTGTTAAAAATTATTTTATACATACAGGCTGGCCATAATTAAAGAGGTGGTATTTAGAATCTGATAGCCAAGAATCTGTTGAGCTAAACTCAGCCAAATTTGGTGTACATACTTTCCAGACTATGGAAATTCGATTTCAGTAAAGAAAATAAATATTTCCAAAATGTGCCACCAGGGGGAAATTCTGCTGTATGTGGAGTTAAGAATATGTAATAAAGAAAACAAAAGGTCACAGTTGGCAATAGTTTTTATTCTGGCTCAATTATAAATACAGTTCAATATATTGCTCTTGCACATTTTCCAAAACTGCATTATAAGAACCGCATTTTCTACTGCGGAATACAGCAAATCTTTTCCAGATTTGTCTCACATAAAGCATTATTCAGTCCTTCAAAATTGCTAAATTGTCCATGTGTTCTTTGGTAAATCAAGTTTTTTGACATGAGATTATTTTTAATAAGGCCCATGATGGACCTTTCCATAAGCCCTTCACTGTCCAAAATAACCAAAGTGTAACAGAACCATTACCATTATTTTGGTAATAAAGCTTTACGAGAAAAGTGCATCAATGTGATCATTGCATAAAGTAATGAACACATCAATGTATAGTAGGTCATATTGGACCAATGCCATTCCTGTGTAGGTTTATAGCTATGAATCTGATAATGTCAATAGATTGAAATTTCCATAATTTAGCATTTATGGGTATGAATTTGCATATTAACTCCACATACAGTGGTATTTTCCCCCTGGTGACATATTTCAGAATTTATTTTTTTTTAATTGAATTCCCATAGTCTGGAAAATACGTACACAAATTTGGCCCAACAGATTTTTGGCTATTGTGCTCTAATTATGGCAACCCTATATATTTATGCAAGACAAATCTGTAGAGATTTGCTGTGTTCCACAGTGGAAAAGGCGGTTCTTAGAATGCAGTTTTGGAAAATGTGCAAAGGTAACATATTGAATTGTATTTATAATTGAGTTAGAATAAAAAGTATTATCAATTGTGACCTTTTGTTTTCTTTATTACATATTCTTTACTCCATGTACAGCAGCATTTCCCCTGGTGGCTCATTTTGGAAATATTTATTTTCTTTACTAAAATCAAATTTCCATAGTCTAGAAAGTATGTACGCTAAATTTGGCTGAGTTTGGCCCAACAGATTCTTGGCTATTGGGCTCTAAACACCTCCTCTTTAATTATGGTAACTCTATATACAGGATGATTCAAAAAGGTTGTAACAAATTTACAGACTTGTAGAGGATAAAATTCTGAGTAAAAAAGTCTAGTTGCATTTTCTGATTTGAGGCTCCATTTAAAAGATATAAGGCACAAAAGTTTTGTGATGTCATTTCTGGTTTAGTCAAAAATTATTTTTAAAATATGTTTATTTTTGTTTTTACAATCATCTATAAATTTTAACTACTTAAAAACTATTCTAAAAAATTTAGAGTATCGGGAACAATTGTTTTTTAATTAGTGACCGATTATTTAAATGAAATGTAATTGTTTTACAAATGCAGTATTCATTTTCAAACATAGCAATTTAACATTCAAAAATAATAATGTTCGAAAATGAATGCTATGTTTGTAAAACAATTACGTTTCATTTAAATAATCGGTCACTAATTAATAAACAATCTGTTCTCGATACTCTAAATTTTTTAAGATAGTTTTAAGTAGTTAAAATTTATAGATGATTGTAAAAATAAAAATAAACATATTTTAAAAATAATTTTTGACTAAACCAGAAATGACGTCACAAAACTTTCATGCCTTATATCTTTTAAATGGAGCCTCAAATCCAAAAATGTGACTAGACTTTTTTATTCAGAATTTTATGCTCTACAAGTCTGTAAATTTTGGCACAACCTTTTTGAATCACTCTATATATATGTGTGTGTATGTTTAATTTAAAGCACTTGTCATAAGATAAATAACTGAAATTTTTCCTCCAACTTTTTCATTTATCCAATGAGTCATTGATTTTATAGTAGCCAAATAAATGAATATGTATCATCAATGCAAATATATGAGACACTGGAGGAAAATGTCACCATGGCATCAATGGAAATGTGTGTACATATTGAAAAAAAACTGCTTTCTTGTCTCCATGATAAAACCTTAACCCATAACACAAATCAAAATTAGCATCTATAGATTGTATTTATCACTTTTACGGCTAAGTAAATCACAAAAAATGTAAATCAAATGGTTTTATAATTATCTAAGTAATTTTTACAAGCAGTTATATAATTTGATTGCATACTTCATAATATTTTCAATAAAGTTTTATTCTGAGGATAATTTTACATGGTATTCTTAATATTTGAAACTTTAATAAAAACTTATGATAAATGATAATATTACTATAAATTATAAAAAAATATGTCAATTAAAATGATTCTTTTTTTATTATATTTACTTACGTTGGTGATGGATTCCCAAATGCTGAACATTCTAACATAAATGGCTTATCAGGTTCATCTTGAGTTTGTGATACTTGAAATAATTGTTCTGTAGGTGGAGGTTGCCTGATCATTGTAGGTGGGTATGGAATTGTTGTAGCAGATTGAGATAATGTCAAATCAATTAGAATTAATTTCATCACAACAATATATAGCAGGTGAAATACCTGCCACCTCCAAGCCATTTCTAATCTAAAAATTATAATTATTAAATCATAAAAATGCATAATTTAGCAAATTTTACTAAACAAATCTATTGATTAAAATAAAATTAAAATGTTAAAATTAATAAAATATAAATAATCTTTTTCTCTGCATTCTTTTGTTTTTGTAAAATTGTAACTAGTAATTTAAAAAATGGATCAAGACTACAAAAAATTAAAACATTTTATTTGACTAACATTTTTGACCTTTTAGGGCCATCATCAGATCTAATTTTTTGAAAATGCCAAGCAATATATACAATAAAACTTTGTTAATTTGATATCATTTAATTCAAAATATTCATTAAATTGAAGAAACTATAATCCACAGCTCAAAGTGTGCAATTTTTATTGTCAATGCAATGAATAATTTTAAATATGATTAATTTTTAATTTTAAACTGTATTTTAGCCCATTAATTGCTTAAAATTTGTATTACTTGAATTATTTTGTGATAAATTAAATTAGTTGAGAATATTACCTGCAGATTTGGATCAGAATTATTGTAAATATCCATTAGATGGCTGAGTGTCAGGGATATAATCAAATAGTAATTGTATTTGAATACATTTTCAAGCACAGAACATTATTAATTCAATTAGTCCTCTCCCAAAGTGAAGACTGCATATAAGAATTTGATTTATTCTAATTTGAAGGAATCACAAAATTTTTCTATGAATTAATTATTTAATGTATTTTTATATAGTAATGGGGTAGGAAAATGGCTCTCTTTCATTGTTTGGAAATTCAATCTTGTTCAAATATTTGATTGTTTATTGGTAAGCAGAAAAACTAAATCATATTCTGAAAGAATTACAGTAGAATACTTAAACACTTTGTGATAGTTCAGAAACTTAATTTTTGATAAACTGTGGAATTAAGATTGTGGATGTAAAAGTGAATGTAAAAAATTACCAAAGCATAGAAATATTGTATGTTTTATTTAATAACATATCTCAAAATGACATTTAATTGTATATATATGTAAAATTAATACAATCATTTTAGAAAATTGCTTTTAAATTAATTGGTCTTATTTATGCAGTATTGGAATATTTTTTGAAAAATAAAAAAATTCTGAAATGTTTCTTTATAAATATATGATAATTAATTAGTTTACAAATTCTATATGTAAAAATAAGATACATTATAATGAATTTTTAAAATATAAAGCTTTGTCCAATTAACAAGTAAGTTCTTTGAAAAAATCATATAATTCAAAATTGCATAATTCAAAGTCTAATTTTTTTGCTATGAGTACTTCAAATTTTTGAAAATTTATTATAGCACTATTTTTTTCTATATTTTTTGATATTTGAGCATTGAATATTATATAATAGTATTATAAATAATTTCATCAATATATTTATCTATTTTTATCCATTAATAAACAAAATTAATATGCCAAAATTACTATGCATTAAGGGTGAAAAATTCACATCTGTACAGATAAGCACCATATTCATTAAAAAATACTAATGAATTTTCCTGACATATGTCCTAATAGATTTATTTTATAAAGTCTAAGAAATCAAATATAATAATTTAATAATCAAAAGATAATTTATTAAATGCATATCTGTTGGAACAATTATTAGAGCATGTATCATAACTGAAAAAAACTGGAAAGATAATTGCAATTAAAAATAAATTAACTAAAACATTAGCAATAATTCAGGGTTGAAATGGTTATTTGATAATTATGTTTAAATATGTCTTGGAATATCATTATGGTTACTCTATAGCTATAATTAATTTCATTAGAATATCCAAATTTTCTGTTAATTAAAAAAAATTTATAAAATACAAAGATAATATAAAAAGAATAATTTTTTTAATAAATAAAATACCAGTAAAAATGTAATAATACAGTAAGACCCCGCTTAATACTGCTCTGTTTAACGCTGTTTCAATATAATGCAGTTTTTTTCAAATTTTATCTTTTTTATTAATTCACTTTGGCATGGTTTTTCAAATGATTATACTCACATAAATCCAAAATCGCACTAATTTGTTGCTTTGATACTCCTATGCCTGTCTCACAATGCATTTGATGTCAGTTCAGTGCAGTAAATACGAAGTCTGCTGCAGTCACAGTTCATATTTAAGATCGTTCATCAACCTTATTTTACAGTTCAAGTTTAGCCACTACAGTGAAACCTCACCTAACGGACACCCCTCAAAAGTGGACATCCCTCAATAATGGACACTTTGTAATTCCCCGGCAGTAATACATGGATGTCTATGGGAGCATCTCCCCTCAAAAGCGGACACCCTCAATAACGGACACGGACACTTAAATTTCGATATAATTGGACAATAAAAAACTAATAAAAGTACCATATTACAGCTCAAAATTGAAAGACGAACGAAAATCATGAAAAAATTTTTTTATTTTATACAGTAGTGATTCCACAGAATTGAAATTAACAGCGGAAGTAGAAATGCATCTGGAGAATGAAGTTCAAAAACGTAAAATAAAACAAAGTAAGATGTCAGATTTTTCCCCAAAGTGTAGAATAGTGTATACACTTCCAATATTACATTCATATTTTATGTTTTCAAGTTCTTTGCATTTTATTTTATTTTTCCTTACTCACTTCCCCTATTTCAGCTCTCTTAATACTCTTTTTGAGTGGAGAGAGGCATTCTCTTTAGCCACCAAGCTTACAAAAAAAAAAAAAAAAAAAAAATGTAGAATAGTGTATACACTCCTGAGATTACATTCATATTTTATAAGTTTTCAAGTTTTATAATAATACCATATCAATAAGTAGCATTCAAAATATTAATTTATAATCTATCTTCTTTATGTAAATTATATATTTATGTTTTAATTTCTATACTGTTTCAAGCTACAGTATACAGTATTTGTTTATTGTTTATATGTTGGTATTGCAAAAGATAGTATAAATAAATAATGATTAAAATAAACATTTAATGCTAAATTTATTGACTTTGTTACTCATATAACGCGAAAATTCTTATTGTGCAATTTCTTACTATTGACAGTTGCTTGCTGAATGAGAGGAAAAGGCAAATGATTTTTCGTTAGATGATTCTTAATGTAAAACAAAAAGTATTAAATGAGGAAGAACCTTCCTCATCATAAACAAATTATTTAATTGAATATTTTTGATTTTCATGAATAATTTATGAATACAAATCAATATTAGAAATAAAAATGTCTATAATTAATTGTAATACAATGGTAATAATACATGTTACAAAATAAAAAAAGGTACACATATTTTTTTATTCACTATTCCGTTTCACCTATTCCCATTATTTATGTATTAAGATGACCTCATTTAACACTGTTTCATTTAATGCTTGGTTTTTTGGAACATATCCCCCACATTAAACAGGGTCTTACTGTACAAGCAAATAATGTGTAAATAATACAATATAATTTGTGTGCAGTAAACAAATATTGTTTGTATTTTCTATTTTGATTTTAAAATCTAATTACACTTTTTTTCATAATTACTGGCAATTAAAATGATGACTGAAATTATTTCCTTCTATATGCCATCTTTACTTTCAAAAAATATTAAATATACATTCATTAAACAAGAGATTCAATGATTTTCATTCTCAGTTTGCCAAAAAATGTGAAGTACTGAATTAATGCTTTTCTAATAAGAATTTCAGTTGATCCTTTCTAAATACATTTCCTAACAAAGATTTCAATTAGGAAATTCTATATTTTTCTGAACTAGAATCTAAGATCTAATTAACTATTTAAGCATTGTGTAAGTCAAAGCTTGATAAATAATAATATCAAATTTCCAAATTTCAACTACAGGTAGGCCTCGATTAGTGCAAATTCGAATAATACGATTTTGATTAGTGTGACTTATAAAATTGATACCATTTTCAGTTAGTATGAGCAAATATTCAATTAATGTGAGTTGTAAGCATAGACCAGTCTTACTAATAAGGGTCCATTCTCTTTTATGATGTCAATTAACAAATTAATGTTAATTTTCGGTTAGTAATGCACCTCCTTTTATGATGTCAATTAACAAATTACTGTTAATTTTCAGTTGGCCTCCTTTTATGATGTTAATTAACAAATTACCGTTAATTTTCGGTTAGACCTCCTTTGAGTTGTAAGCATAGACCAGTCTTACTAACAAAGCTCCGCTTCCTTTTAAGTTGTAAGCATAGACCAGTCTTACTAACAAATGTCCATCCCCTTTTACGATGTCAATTAACAAATTAATGTTAATTTTCGGTTAGTAAAACCGGACAAGGTTAACAAATTACCATTAATTTTCGGTTAGTAAAACCGGAGCAGTCCAAGAACAGTCACTTGTCTTTGAATGGGTGAAACATCAGAAAGATGAGCTTTTTTGCTGTTAGCTATTATTTGCCTATTATACTGCTAAAATTTAACATTAGATTCCTAACAAAAATATATTTTTCTTCTTTTTATTCTATCTAAGAATAAGTTACTTTAAAACTCTCTCAAAGGATTGTAATATAATTAAAAAATATAAAAAATTAGCTAATAATTATAATACTTCATTTCCTCATCCAAAAATAACATTATCTATTTAAAATATTTTAAATTAATATGAAAAATAAACTTGTTAATAGATAAAAAAAATAAACCTACAGATTATTTAGTGAACAAAATCTCAAATGATTTTAGAAAATCTGATGAGAATTGGAATTTTAATATTATTATAACACTTAACTCAATAGAAGGATTAAGAACAGCGTTTTATATGGATATCTTAATTTTATAAAATTTAAAACAAATATCTTAGAACACTAGCAGAAAAAAAAATCTATTATAGTCAAAATAAAGTTTAAAAAAATATTTCAGAAATAATTTTCTTTTAATTTAATTTTTTAATTTTTTTAATTTAATTCTTTTAATTTTCTATTTTCTTTGATTTCTTATCATGTAAAATTTAAACAAAATTTTAAAAATTCTATTATGAAAACAATATTTTTTGATAGTCTGATTATCAAAAATATATATGCTCAAAAGATCTACTTTCCAGAAGAAAATAAATGAAGAAAACTGAGTTGAGAAAATAATAGGCTATTCAATAGCCAATAAAATTGTTGCACAAGCAAATATGATGGATAAGGAATAAAATTTAATTGTCTTACAATTTACAATTCACTCACATGAAAAATCATAAGTGGACTGTAAAAATTATATGATGAGTGATATTAAAATCATCTTTGGTTAAATATACAGGATTTAAAAAATAAATCCTAAAAATAATATTATGAACAAATATTACAGAGAATGCAGTTTCCTTTGATCTTATTAATTCCAGAATATGATAAAATTATATACAGGGTTGTTAAAATTACACTTCCCAAACTCAGAGGGCTCTGGAATGAGTTCTACTGCTCCAAATGAAAAGAAATTTGAACAACAGAGACTACAGATCAGGGATGCACAGACTTGTTAAGGACCGCATAGATTCACTGTGGCTTATAGGAGGGCTACCAAAAACACTATGAAAGTTATATATCATATCATATTTATTAATTACATGTTACAAAACAATATAATCAAAAGTAAACAAAGAATTTTTAATTGGTTGCATGGTATTGCATTAATTTTTAACAAATTTTTTTGTGTTAGGTTCGACATTTGTAATAGCCAAATACAAGAGTGATTCTAAATTTTCATTAGTTAAGTAGCAGTGCTACCTTGTGCACATGTATAATTTTTTTTAAATTACCTATTTCACAGACATAAATACAATAAAAATAAAAAAAATGTTTATTATTACAAATATGATGATATTTTTTCCTTATTGTTTAAAAATATTATCATCGATCCACTGTAAAAATAATTGCACATCAAAAAATATTACTTGAAAATGCATTATTCAAAACTACAAATAATATTTTTTTGATTGCATGACTTGTAAAAATAGTACATGGTGAAGAGGGATGTGGTTTATGCATCCCTGCTATAGATGATGCATTTGTCATTTATGTAAAAAAAAGTATTAGAACAAAAAGTCACTGATAGATGGTGCTGGGGCTATAGAAATCATGGGAACCAGGCCCTCCATGGTTGATAACATATGCAACGTGTTTTCCATTTGCAGAACCATATTTTCCATTGATGAATGGAGTAAGTCCGCATTAATTGCTAGAACAGGACAACAAATACTGTTCAGCAGATCTGACATAGATGCACATCTCTCACGACAGATTTAGTCCTTCAAGAAACCCCATAACCAGTGGGGATATTCAAATTTATTAACAACTGGTTCGCTTAAATTTGATGTCAAGAGTCTTGAAGAAACTTACAAAATATTTTTATTTACATTTAATTAAGAACTGTAGAAGATAGAACAATATTAACAGAATTATATAAATTAAAGAACGATTAAGGAATATTAAAAAATTAACAACCGGTGTGAACTAACTAAATAACATCACTGCCCATAACCAGAAATCACAGGGGGTGAGATCTGGTGAATGAGGAGGCCAAGCTACAGGGAAATAATGGCTGATTACTTGTTCATCTGTGCACATTTTCTGTAACACATGCTGAATAGAATGATCAATGTGAAGTGGTGTGCCATCTTGCATGAATATGGTGTCCTAAAGATACCCACATTGTCGAAGTTGTCAGATCACAAACACTGTCAATATGTCATGATAATGTTGTCCCAGGATGGAACATGTGCAGACCTCAATTGGAGTAACTTCTTCAAAAAAAGGGCCCAATGATGAAGCTTGCCATAAAATCACACCATATAGTTACTTTTGCAGCATGCAAGGACTGTTTGTGGTTCATGTGAGGGTCATTTCTAGCCCAAATGTGACAGTTGTGAATATTCACTTGGCCATTTAGGCAAAAGTGAGCTTCATCCATCCAAAGAATGTTCCATGGTCACACAAATTTCTGTGTCCCTTGCTGCAGCTGGTGGAAACATTTGATTTTGTATGGATAAAATCACAAAATCCATCACATGACATGTTGCACAGTGGAATATGGCATATCAGCATGGGCAACAGCTGGAACACTTGCACTACACCATGTAGTAACTGACTTGACATCTCTACGAATGCTGTAGCCACATCTTCCATGTGAATTGAATTAACTTGTTTTCTTCCTCTGCCTGGCAGAATACCGCACTGTCCAATTCTTTTGAATTTCTCCATCATATTGTGAAGTGCATGTGCAGACATTGGTCCTCAGTATAAATTCTTTTGATGCCAGAAATCTTTAAGTGTCAAAGCAGAATTCTCCTATTTCTGAGAGTAAAACTTCCCTAAAAGAGTTTTCACTTGCAATGTCAGTATTGCATGAGTGGCACACATCTAAAGTTTGTGCAGAACGTGCCTTCCCTTTATAATCTGGCAAGACCCATCCCTAATGTTGTCACCAGCACCATTTTATGGAAATCTACTAATGAGCTTGTAGCTTCAGTTGCCATTTATCAGCGATCTTTTGTACTAACACTTTTTTACATAAATGACAAGCATATCATCTATAGTCTCTATTGTCCAAATTTCTTTCCAAAATGGCAAGACTCAACAGAGCTCTTGCAAGAGCAGTTTATGAGAACAACATAGACATTTATTGGCATAATGCAATCCTGTAACAATATATCGCAAATTAGATATGCTGAAGCTATCATTATAAAACAATACTGAATTAAATATCATGTGATCAATAACAATCTCCTGGAGACTATCCCAGCCTTGTGCGATACTTTATAAATAATTAATATCTATTCTTTAATAATAATAAGCACAAAGACTGTTCCAATATATTTATATATATTTTTATATTATTTAAATGTAAATTTGTATTTTATTTAACACTTAATTTTAAACTATTATACAATGTTCTATTCTAAATGTTCTTGTATTCAAAATATTTCAATTTGTTGTATTTGATTCATTGTAAGCTTGTGGTTACTGAAGATAGCTTTATTAAGCTGAAAGATCTTTAACAAGTATTAACATGTAAAATTTTTTGCTGAAACATGTGCTGAAGACTAATTAATTAAATTTCTTTCCATCTGGAGCACTAGAATTCACTCCAGAGACCTCCGAGTTGGAAAAATTTTATTTTAAACAAGCCTGTATATATAATTTCGTATTAGAGCAGGTCATCATTTTGCTATTATATCAGCAAAAATTAAAATTGATTAATTACAAAATTAAAGAATTTAAGGAAGTAAAACAAAATAAAAGTACTATTTTCTTACATTTCCTTTAATAATAGAAAAAAAAGAGGTATAAACCTAAAATAGTTATAGAAAACAAGATAATTATATTTTATATGAGTACTAAACAAATATATAATTGACTTACAATGGAGTTAGATTTGAACTCTGTTGCTGTAAGTTGGAAGTGCCCAAAATTTGTGGATTGCCCACTATCAATATTTATTACTACATTCCATTTTATCATAATAAACTTAACAAACACAAAAATGCAAGAACCAGACATCAAAAGGATGCTTTGTGTATATCAGATATATTGGCAAGAGATTTGAGCTATTTATCAATTGCATTGACCAATCAGAATTTTTCTGTAACATCACTGCATAAATACAAGTGGTCATAAGCCAAGGACTACCCGCATATGAAATATAAAAAAAAAGTGTGCAATTCTTTCTAAACATAAATCAAGCATTTGCACAGGTCTATCAATTTTTTTCTTGTCTTTTATAAAATTTCTATGTATTAAGAACAGAATACAAAAAATTTTTTGTATTCCTGTTCTTAATACTAAAGATGACTGTATAGCAATCAAAAATGTTTCATTAAAATTTTATTATTGTTTTAAACAAACTCTTATGAAAAAATTTTTCAACATTAAGATTTATCATCTATTCCAGACATTCTTATACTCATAAAATATGACATCACATTCTCTTGTAATTCTATTTTATTTTAAAATTATTATTTTAATAGAAATAAGGATGTCAATAACTTTGTCTGAAAATAAAACAAACCAAAAAGAGCACTAATTATGCTATACAAAGAATCATGAAATTTATTAAATTTAAGAAAACTGGTTTAGAATTAAAAAATATATATTATTTATAGCAATTAAAAATTGTATTTTAATTTTAAACAAAGAATATTTATAATAAAATAGAAAGGAATTTTTTGTTGTGATGCATGCTATAAAATTAATATGAAATTTTGGGATTATAAGCTACCCAATCTTAGAAGCAGGACTGTTTAAATGTCCAAAATTCTGAGGTGAAATTTCTAGTTCTATGATATGAAAATAATTCCCAAAATACTTTGTATAAACAATGCAATATGAATCTATGGCATATTAAATTAATAATTCTTATGTGTGCAATATGATTTTGGGAACTATAAGAATTGCTCCCATAAACAATATTCATAATTGTCAATATATAAACAATATTACATTTTCATCTGGAAATTATTATAATAATTTGATTATGAAAAAAACTGAAGACAAGAATCAAGTTGATACATATGGACAGACATAAGAATGCTAATGGTGCTATTTAATGTTGCAAATATGTTTAAAATCAGTTTACTGATGATTTATAATTTTAATGTAAAGGAATATATTGTAACTGTATTTAAAAAGGTTTTGTTGACTGAAATTTTATATATTTTTTAATATATATTAAATCAGATTCTAAGATTTATTTTTCTAAAATTGAAAACATAAAAATAAAACTGATAAATAAAAATATTTATAATAAAATCTTTTATTTTATTACAATCAGATTTTATATAATAAAGGTTAAAGGTCCGTTCACATCATCAGACACTAAACGTGTCAGACACGTAGCGTATCAGGTACGACATTTCAAGGTCTTTTCATACCTACAGACATGAAACGTGCCAGACAGGTAGCGTTCTCATATTGCTAGCGTGCTAGACAGACAATGTTCCGCCATCTGTCAACTGAAGACTTGGCTGTGATTGCCTTATCATTGGAAGATGAAGATCACGAAAGAAGCAAAAAAGCCATTCACGAAATTTCTTTCCAGGCAGCATCCTTTTTATAATTGTCACTGTATCTCTTGTCACATTGATCATATAAAAATGTATACTCTTTTACAAATTCAATTAATTTTTCGTTATCCATTGCTACTTTCATGTCTGATCAGTTCGGAATGCACATTCATATATGTGCTGGACCAACCGTACAAACACGTGCAGACACGTTCCAGCACAGACAAATATTCTCCTTGAGAATGTCTTACGGGCACGGAACGTGTCTGTACGCGTCGGTGCTGATTCATTATGTTAAATATGAAAGGGTTCATAGGAAATACCCTAAGGAATATTTGTCGTGCCTGATACGTTACGTGTCTGATACGTTTAGTGTCTGATGATGTGAACGGACCTTAATTAATGCTTTTTCAGAATAAATTACAAGTGAATCTTATAATTATAAATCTAAACAATTTATCTATTTAAGAAGAAACATTTATTTTTAAAATAAAATTTTCATGTGAAAATTCTATTTTATTTAGTTTTGCAGCAAAGTAAGAAATCTTCACAAATGTAACACCACTGAAGTTGCTCTGAAAGTTCATAACAGAAAAAGCAACATAACAAAATTTTCTCTATCAATAAATGTTTTTTGTTATTGTTCACAAATGCATTTTTATAAATTTTCATATTCCAATGAATCAGAACATGAACCTGGAATATTAACTCAAAAGAATTACTACTCTTGTTTAACAGTAAGTGTTTATATTTAAATTCCTTTTTGATATTAATATTATAAAAGATTACAACTGAACTTTAATCTATTTTTCAGAAGAAAAATTGCTTATCCAGAGAATTCTGTGGACATATTACTGTAGATAAATACGAAATTTACAAAGTATGTAGATGCCCAGAAAATCATATATGTGTGATGGAAAACAGACAGACAACACAAGTTGTAGAACCTTTATATGAAGCATTAGCATATAAAGGACTTTGCATTTCTTCTAATAATGAGTGACAATTTAAACAATAAGAAAATAATTTATGCATCTGAAAATATATTGGAGTTGATTACTTGAAAAAATTTTAATGTATCTAAATACTTTAGCAAAAGCTATTACTTATCTGAATTTATTCAAATGGTTATTAGTTTTCAGTAATTATAATTGGGAATCTATAGGAAAGAAATACATTAGTATTTTTCAAAATTTTTTCAAGACAAATGTATGACTTTGAGTTTTACATAAATAAATGGTTTTTTAAACTTGTTTCTAAAACCTCATTATTATAAGCATACATGCACTATTAGGTATTTTTTTTTTTGAAATCAGATCCAATAAAGAAAATTCCAATAATGAATTGCATTTTCCTCATAAGATTACATATTAAAATGAGCTGGATAGTTCCATCGACCAAATTTCAGATATTTAAGATTATAAATTGACCATTTAAAATAGTAAATAAATATATTAATTGATAAATATTGTGCAACATAAATCCATATTATAAAATGGATTTCACTATTGGATACCATGTAAAAATGACATATCAGTTCTCATAATTATGTGGGTAGATGATTCCTAGAAATAATAACATAAAGTAAAACTGCACAAAATAAGAATTTTTTAATATACAGGAATACCTTGATTATTGCGGTTAATGTTGCCACGAAAAATACCACAATAATCGAATCCGCGATAATCGGGATAAATAATGCATGTAAAATAGATGATCATTGCAAGGATTATTCAAATATATTAATTAAATTTTATGTATAAGGTAAAAAAGAAGTATGTTGAGCATGCTAATCTTCAAAGTTGATTACTCTACATTTCTTCTTGATAGCTGTAGCCTTGATATCATCCTTGTTTCTTTTAGCATTCACTGTAGGGGTAAATAAGAAGAGAAATAAATATCCACATGTACTTCAAATAGAGGTGGATAGTTACTGGTGAATGTTGAGCAGGCACTATCGGATAAAAACGAAGCTCTACTTGGAGAGTGGCGACTCAAACTAAATGTAATTTGTTTGCATATGTAGTGGGCTACATCTTGCGGCCGCAATAATTCAAATTTGAGTGTAATAACTCGAATTTTGGTATCAAATTATAAACTGCGATAAATCGAGAATCGCAATAATCGAAACCGCAATAATCGAGGTATTCCTGTACAGAACTCTTCCAATTATCCAAATGGCAGATTAACTAGGGAGAATCTAGAAGTGATATTTAATTCTTCATTTTTATTTTAGATGTGATAGCTGAAAGATTTTTTAAACATCCAAATTCATTTCATTATTATATTGGCAATAAAAATTGGAATCAAATTGAAATTACAAATATTGCAATGATTTCTTGTTGTAAATAAACGAAATTTTTGTTTCTTTTTTCAATAAATAATAGAACATTTAAATATATGTATGAATACAATTTATTTACTTTTTAATATTAAATGCATATTTTCCATAATTCCAATTTTTTTAGAGAATTTTGCAGATTATATGGAGAATTGATTATCAGGGTTAATAAATTTCCAAATTACCCCAGTCAATCGAAAGTATATTATATTAGGTTGATGCATAATTCCGTAGTGTTTTAAATATAGGTTTGTTAAGTTTGTTTGTTTAGTGTTTTATTTATGAAATTCAGTTAAAAATTTGACCAAATCAAGCAAGCAACTATTCAACAATGTAATCTCCGTCATTGTCAATAACTTCCTGCCAACGTTGGGGTAGTTTTTGGATCCCCGTCTATAGAAATCTGTTGGTTTTGAGTTTAGGAAGTCATCAATCCAAGTTCCGTACACTTCACTGATGTTCCTAGCCGCATTTACTGCACTTTAACCTCGGTTAAACTCGTACAGCAGAATATGTCGGAAATGTTCATTTTTCTCAACCTGACACTCCATCTTCAACAGCGAAGAAATAACAATCGTTTGTAACAATCTCGCTGACAGCTCATATTCCACAAGACAACACTCCAAAGGAAACAGTGACAATGTAAAAACGGTGAACAAATGAACAGCAATGCAGTGTTGCTAGACCAAATCAGAACGCTACGGAATTATGCATCAATCTAATATATTTCAATATGGAGCACTCTAATAATTAACATGCTAATCTAGCTACTGAAAAATTTTGCTAAGAAATAAATTGAACATATTGAACATAGATTATATAAGATAATAATATAAAAAGTATTTCTTTTGATCATAGCTATGACATTACAGCACATATTGTTATCATCATATCTGAATATAAAATATTTGACATTGCTCATATACACAACTGAGATCATGAAAATACAAGCAAGCATTTTATCATGTGCTTAATGGGGCAATGAGTGGAGGTATTGTAATGGCATTATAAATGAATAAGGCATCAAATGAATATATTCATTTGTAGTAATTTCAGATCATTGTTATTTATTTTGCTTAATGCTTTCTTTGAATTTTCAAATATATTCTATAGGAGTCATTCTTGTGTGGTAGTGGATCAATTTATTTTCCATTTTGTAATTTTTGTGCAGAAAATAATATATATTCAAATTTTTAAAATATTTTGTGACATCTTGAATTCACAAATACTGAACTCTCAGGTATTGAAGGGCTGGTATATTAAGCTAATACCTGTAAACTCAGCTGCTATAATAAACTGGCAGAGTTAGAGAAAATAGTTTCTTTTCCTAACCTATTTGGTAAATTTTGCTATTCATCTTGCAGATAAATTTTTGATTTTTTTTCAAATCACCTAACTCCAAGAAAATGTAAATGGAGAAATATAAAACAGGAAATAGATGTACATTCTTACATCTAAACTAACATAAATTTTAAATACAGTCGATTCCACTTAATTGGCCACCAGCTAATTGGGCCAAATCTCAAAGAACAGAAACCAAACTAATAAACTAATACATAATTTATCGGAAACCAAACTAATAAACTAATACATAATTTAAACGCTTAATTGGGAGAAACCAAATTAATAAACTAATACATAATTTAAATGCTTAATTGGGACCATAGCAGAAAGGGAATTTAAATTTTTGACATATTTTATGGATTTTTCGAAAGTATGTCAATACTATGTACATTAATATTTGGCAACACTAGTGTGATGCGAATTAGTTATCTATCATCATGCATCTGGCAATTTATTCATCTGCTTAAGAGTCTACCGTTACTACTGTATATACTGTAATATACCTAGCAATATTCATTTACAGTGTCAATTTTATTTAAAATTTTTAAATCTTTGCCAAGATGCCAAGAAATGAAATTGTAAAATTTATCATGTATGTATTATTTTTTCTCACTATTTACAGCACAAATATTTTCTGTATTTTGGTTTAATAAAGCATTAAAATAGGTACTTAATTATTATTTTTTACCTACTTATTTATTTACCTACATATTACATATTTTATTTTAGAATTTATTATTAGTTCGTTTAATTGGGACAGCTGCTTAATTGGACCAAAATGGCTTAGTCCCTACATGTCCCAAATAAGTGGAATTGACTGTATATAATTTCTCTAGATATATTAATCTAATCTTGTAAAATGATAGCTTTTAACAACTGTACAATTCATTTTCAATAGCATTGTTAATAAATTAGCATTTGCAACTCACTTCCTGGTAGTGAAATTTGACTAAACAGAAAAAGTTCTCACTAAATACAACAGAAATACTTGGGCTAACTTTTAGAATTTTAAAATTTTTATAAAATCACAAAGGAAAAAATAAGTAAAAATAGTAACAATACAATAAATCGCCATATTATTATTAATATATAAAATTAAAGATAAAATTTGTGTTATTTTTATACTTTTACTAGCTAGTATACCAAGTGTTGACAGAAAATTTCTGACACATCATTTGTAGGGCAATATTACTTTCTAGTTTGTGAGATATTTTGATAGCTACAAATGATATTCTACTTATAAGCAAAGCTGGAAAAATCAAGATCTATAGGTATGATGATGATATCATACATTGGAACTTTTGTGATTTCACCCATTGATGTTTTGTGATGTCATACATTGCTACATCATAATGATGGCAACTGCTAGCAATGTTCTGGAACATCAACCATGTTAATTGTAGATTGAACAATTGTGACATCATCAATTGTAACAATTGTTTTGTGACATCATCAATTGTAACAATTGTTTTGGGCCATCATCAATTGTTATATTGTACATCAGAACATTTGTGACAGTACTTATAGCTATGTCAGACATCAGAACTGTTATGGCATCACACATTCCAACATTTTGTGATATCATCCATTGTTACTTCATTGTTGGAACTGTTTTTATGTCATTGCTATGGCATATTGACATCACACACTGATAACATTCTGAGATGTCATTCATTGTTGTGTTACATGGACAAACTTTTTGATGTCAATAATTGTTACACTACAATGATGCCAATGATGTTTGTGACATCACTCATTGTTATGCTATAGTAGTGAAATCCTGATGTCATTCTTACTTCATGCTTTACAACATCGATAACAGTTATAACAACAGACTGAAGGATTTAAACATATTTTAAATTACAAGCCCAAAATGCCCCATCCCTGAGCAATTTTGATCGAAGGTACCCTATGTCACCCATGAGAAAATATCACCCTACAAAGTTTGGTCCTGATAGGTCAAATTGTGTGGGATTTATACAGAAGAGACAGATAAAAAGAATGACTTCAACGTACCCCAACCGCTGGAGTAATTTTGATTTTGGGTATTCTAAGATATCTGCAAGGTTATCTTAGAATATGCAGAACAGACAAACATTGCAATATATATATATAGATTTTCCATCCTAATCTGGGTAACATTGTATGTATATACACTGTTACCCAGATTATAAATTTTCCAGGTATAAATGGTATTAAGGTTATCTTAGAATATGCGGAACAGACAAACATTGCATTATATATATATAGATTTTCCATCCTAATCTGGATAACATTGTATGTATATACACTGTTACCCAGATTATAAATTTTCCAGGTATAAATGGTATAAAATGAGGAAAAATGTAAATTAAGGGAAGATTAATTTATACAAAATATATTATTATACTGATTTTTACAATCATATTTGAAGTCAAAACAGACAATTCAAGTTCTTTAGTGAGAGATATTCTTGTTCCTGTAAATCAGAGATTCCCAAAGTGCGGCCCGGAAACCTTAGAAATGCAGCCCACGATGTCAGATCATCCGCCATCTTGAATTCATACTGATAATTTACATTTTTACAAAAAATAAATAAATTTTATCATATTATAATTAAAAATTGTTCAGTTAAAAAATACATGTATAAGTGCTTCCAAATACGTTTTCATTATTTGGAAGCATTTATATTGATATATACGAAAAAACTTTCTCAATCATAAGTATTAATAAGTCCAAATTCAGATCAAAATTAACTTATGAACATTTACAAGTGGTGTTAAGGATACATTCAACCAACTTAGAATTAAGGCTCAATGATATTATTAAAAGAAAACAACAACTGCATAAGTCATACATTTCAGATTGATGAATTTATTAATATTATTTTTTTATTTGAAATTATTTCGTTATTCTTGTTTAATTATTTTTGAAATCTGTATTTTAAACAGTTTGTAATAAAAAGTAATTATTGTCATAAATAAAGAGTATATTATAAAATTAGAATAAATCTTTCCCTTGTGTCTAACTTTTTATCAATTTGAAGGTATTTTTCCATAACACTTTTTTTGGCCAGCCAAATATTTTGAAATTTACAATTTGGCCCACATTTGTAAAACTTTGGAAACCCCTGCTGTAAACAAATTTGCTTTTCTAAAGTAGAAATATTTTCATTTCAAGTAACAAAGCTTTTTTTTCTGCTATTTTTAAATTGAAAATATGTAATTTAAACAATTTCAAAAATATCAGTTCAACAGTAAAAGTTATCAACAAAATACATGACTAAAAGTCTAGTATTAAGAATTAGAAATAACAATTTAATCAAAACTTATTTGTTTGGACTAAAAACACACATACACATATACAAATTCAAAAGAACAAATTCAGAAATAAAATTATTGTATCTGAAATCACAAATCTGAAAATATTAAGCAGTTAATCCATCCAATAAATGAGAATACAAGCAAATACAGTAGGTCCCCTATTTATGTGGTTTCAAAGATATGAGAATATGTAACTCTTTTTATTGTTGTTGGAATTTCCATAAAATGTGAATGAAAAATTCATTAAATAATTTACTTTTTTGCAAAAATATCACTTATAGCCTTGAAATTGTCTTATCTATGCTTAAAGTATGCTCATAAATTTCATTTGGCCATCCTATTTACTAATGTGCCCATTCATGTATATCAAAATTTAAGTATTATTGTTTTTATAAGTTTCACTCGATTTATGGCACTTCAGAAAGACTTACATACTTTTTGAATTGCCACCATTCCCCAAAGTTTTAGTGTTTAATTTAGAGTTATGATTCTGGAACCTAAGGTGAAGTAATTTTGAGGTATACCTGCATGCAGAAATTTTTTGAGCATATTAATTGTATAATTCAGAGACTTACAAAAAGAGCATAAGAAAAATGTACAGTAATGGCAGAAGCAATCTGATATCATGGTTATTGTGCTGTCAGATTCATTTCTTGTCTTTTTAATTCTTCAACAGGAATGAAAAAGACAAAAAACAGGAGTATATGATGAGGAAATATGAGTGAAAAACAACAAAAGCAATTCATTCCTCAATAAGAATGAAAAAGACAAAAGCAGGGGTATTTGATGTACTCCTGCTTTTTTTCATTTCCTCAAAAAGGAAATGAGAAAACCAACGTTAAATCAAATTCTTATAAACAACTGGGATGTTGAACAAGATAAAAATATTATATAGGAGTCACTAACAAGGGGTGCTTGCCAACCGGGTAAAAACGAAAAGGAACAAAACTTTATAAATAAAGATAGTATTGATAGATAGTTCGATCAGTCGATTAAACGCTTAATCAACAATCAAATTTGGGATACATTCATGATGTGGAAGAGAAAAATGCAGCGTGAGGTGGTCCATCAAAGCGTATCTTTCCACTGACTGCCGCTATAATCGGCGCAAAGATACATTCCGAAAAAAAAAAAACACTTTTCATTTTAACTTTTGCAGCAAAATTTCTGATAAAAGCTCATTTCTCAAACTTTTATCGGAAATTTTGATTTTAAACTTAGAAATTTAGTTTGTAAATTTTGTTCAATATTCTATAAATATATGTAAAATTTAAATATATAAATATATGTATATATATTTATACCATGAGTTTTCCTTGAAACCGAAGTTTGATTTTTGGCATTGATCCACTTCTGATGCATATATCGTGTCAAGAATCATTGGCTACGAAAATTTTTTTTAATTCTAATGGCCATGTGTTTGAATGTATTGGCCGTTTTGAACGGATTCAAATCAGTGAACGTTTCCCGCTCTTCCGGGGTCACCCGAGCGAAGAGTCGGCCAACCCTGGAAGAGCGAAAGATGGCCATAAGCAGCTGAGGAACAGTCAGTTTCGGACCGGTGGTCAAGAGAATAAGTTCCATCGATTACTGGTGCCCTCTAGGGTATTTATTCTTTAAGTTCTTTTAGTTTCTTGTTACGCGGTGATTGTGCATAACCGACTGTTGTTTTTTCTCCTTTTTTCCGATAACGTACATGGAAAGTGACTTCATAGTTAAAGCCACATTGATCAGTATTAAATATTGCAGATGGAGAATATACTTGAAGCAAGAATTTCATTTTAATTATGAAATAAGTCGGCAGTTTTGTTTAATTCTTTGAAAGATGAAATTTCGCACCTGCAAACTAAACGAGTGATTTTTCTAGTAACTAGCCAATTTTTTCGAGTAAACAGATTGGCCCATGATTTGCTTGCACGAAATCGGAGTTCGGGATATACATTTCGTGCTATTTGAATAGCCATTTGTTGCAGATTGGATCTCCTAATAATTCTACATTCTTTCCTAGATCGAGCAAATTCTTCTTAAACTAGTCGATTACTTTTTTTTTGTTTTTCTCGATTCTTTGGTCCTTCTGTCACTTCTTTCTTCCATTTGCTTAAGATAAATTTATTTTTCAGTTCTTTAGCACCGCCCAATTTTTGCAATGTTTTTACACTCCATTTTGGATGTTTAATACAGTGACAACTCATGGTTATTCGTACGAATAGTGAAATCTTTATTTATCCGTAATTAAAAATATATAAAAGTAATTCATCGTGTTTATTTTATTATTAATAATTTATTTATCCTGTCAAAAGGAAATTTAGAAAAAATTAGCTTAAAAAATGGCATAAATTAATTTATAAAAAATATTTAAAGGAAACATCGCAGCATTTTAGCTCTCATAGTTATTCGTACAGTGATGTTATTTGTAACTAATTAATACAGCTAGTATTTTGTTGGATATCCGTTCTGCTGAATAATGCTCTTAAGTCTCTTTGGCATTGATTGTACCAACTTTTCACAATATTCGACTGAAATTTTATTCCATTCATCTACTAATATTCGTTTCAGTTCATTTTTAAAAGTAATATTATGTTTTCTGATACCACTTTCCAAATATTGCCAGAGATTTTCAATAGGATTGATAATCCGGTGATTGGGGAGGTGTATCCAATACCTTTGGACAATTATAAAGCAGCCACTCTCGACGATGTATGATTTGTATTTAGGATCGTTATCCTGGTAAAACAAAAATTGATCTAAAATTCCCATTTTTTCCGCACTTTGTTTCAAATTTTGCATCAAAATGGTAAGATAGCCATGCTTATCCATCGTAGTTTCTATAAAATGCAGATTTCCGACAGCATGCGCAGACATAGCACCCCATACCATTACTGAGCCTCCTCCATACTTTAATGTAGGACAGAGATTTTCTTTAGACAATTCCTGATTTGGTTTTCTCCAAACCATAATTCTTCCATCGGATCCAAAAATATTAAATTTGCTTTCGTCAACAAAAATTACATTTTTCAAAAAGTCAAATGTTAATCAGGAATTGGCTAAAGAAAATCTCTGTCCTACATTAAAGTATGGAGGAGGCTCAGTAATGGTATGGGGTGCTATGTCTGCGCATGCTGTCGGAAATCTGCATTTTATAGAAACTACGATGGATAAGCATGGCTATCTTACCATTTTGATGCAAAATTTGAAACAAAGTGCGGAAAAAATGGGAATTTTAGATCAATTTTTGTTTTACCAGGATAACGATCCTAAATACAAATCATACATCGTCGAGAGTGGCTCCTTTATAATTGTCCAAAGGTATTGGATACACCTCCCCAATCACCGGATATCAATCCTATTGAAAATCTCTGGCAATATTTGGAAAGTGGTATCAGAAAACATAATATTACTTATAAAAATGAACTGAAACGAATATTAGTAGATGAATGGAATAAAATTTCAGTCGAATATTGTGAAAAGTTGGTACAATTAATGCCAAAGAGACTTAAGAGCATTATTCAGCAGAACGGATATCCAACAAAATACTAGCTGTATTAATTAGTTACAAATAACATCACTGTACGAATAACTATGAGAGCTAAAATGCTGCGATGTTTCCTTTAAATATTTTTTATAAATTAATTTATGCCATTTTTTAAGCTAATTTTTTCTAAATTTCCTTTTGACAGGATAAATAAATTATTAATAATAAAATAAACACGATGAATTACTTTTATATATTTTTAATTACGGATAAATAAAGATTTCACTATTCGTACGAATAACCATGAGAGTCACTGTATGTATATCAACAATTTCTTTTTTTCTTGTAAATGGAATTCTTATCGTCTCTTTTTCCTCTTCAGTAGTATAATCAAAATTGGAATCTTTATTATAATAGGTGACTACTTGGAAACTAGAACAACATTCTGATTGTGATACATTTGATGATAGCGGACATCAATGTAAATCAAGAACTGTTTTAAATAAATGTATTGAATAAATAAACAACTTTTATTCAAAATTCAATTTCATTTTACTTTATATCAGACTATCTAATCTGTACATTCTACAGATGTATACTCTGATAATATATTTGATAAGTTTTCAAATAAAATTTTTGCCAGTTCCTTTTCTTCAAGAGTTGATTTGGATGTCAAATTTGGGAAACACAAATCATTGAGGATAATGTTTAATTCCTTAAGTATATTAAAAACATTAACTTCCATTTGTATTTCCTCAAACAAATCTCTGGTAAAACTTTCACGAAATAATTCAATTTACTTAATTTCTTTTCATCTTTTTAAATTTGATTTATTATAAAAACTTCCTTCGAACCAAGTAGTCCAGCGTTGCTATGCAACCAGTGCTGACGTAGTGTCTGCGCTGACCGCCTTACGCCTCGTTTTTCTCTTTGCGTCATGAATGTATCCCGAATTTGATTGTTGATTAAGCGTTTATATTTCAATTATACCTCTTAATAATCGACAGATCGAACTATCTATCGATACTATCTTTATTTATAAAGTTTGGTTCCTTTTCGTTTTTACCCGGTTGGCAAGCACCCTTTTGTAAGAGAAGCTTACAGGATAGATTATATGAACATCAAAGGAGCATTGAAGAGGATGAGTTAAAAACTATGTTAATAAAAAGGTTTTATGAAAATGACATCACTATAAGATGGTAGGATGTCAAAATACCCTAAAAAATTGTATAACTCAGAAAAAAATGTTATAAATTTTAAAAAAATATAGAAACAATAATATAATTAATGATTAAGCAATGGAAAGTGGTTTCATTGGCATGCCTAAATGCTATAAAGAATGTGTAAAGTAGCTTAAAGTCTGAAATGAATATACAACTATAAATCTAAAACAAATTAGTACATTAATTTATTATTGCTAGAACTATTAATTATTAGGTATTAGCTTATGTTGAAAGCTTATGTGTAATTCAGATATAAATTTTATAACTATTTGTCATTATGGCTTATGACAGTGGTATTCAACCCATCGATCGCAGAGTGATTTTTGGTCGCTCTCATTTATTCCTCCTTACTTACAAATTTAATTAAAATTGAAAACATAATATTTTATTTATCGTTATTTTGCATTATTTTTTTAATTCTTTTTAAGTGTATTGCTATTGTTTATTTATTTTTCGTTAAAATTGTCAAATCAACAATTTTCTTATAAGTCGGGTAAATGAATTAATTTGGATCAGTGGAAGTCAAACAGCGAACCATGATCTAGCCTATATAAGAGAGAAGATTGCTGAATAACTTAGTATAGAAAAGTAGCTTGGATAGATTGAACACCACTGGCATATGATTTTGTTGTTTGAATTTAAGAACATGCAACAGTGTCTGTTCAATTTTAATATATTTTAAATGCTTTCTGTAATCATTAGAATGTTACTGATGATAGTGTTTATTGAAAATGTTTCAAATAATAAAATATTTTGTATGTTTAATCTGCTAATTAGTGCTAAAATTTATTGATTTCTCAACTTTTATCACTAATTTATTTTTCAAATTACATGTTAATTCTATTGTATCTGAGTTTTTAATATATTCTTCAAGCATTGCATTATTTTTTGTTCTCTTCAATATGGCTAATTTAAAACATTAATTCTAAAAAGAAGTAATTTGTTTGTTTTCTTTTATATCTGCTGTTTTGGAATCATCTATATTGTTAAAAGATGGTTTTCAATTAAATTAACTAAAAAGATTAATGATATACGCAATATTAAATTTATTAAAAAATCTATCATCTCTTTAAAAATTCAATATTTGTTTAGGAGTTACTAGTCAGAGGCATATAGAAAGACAATATAGATGAAAAAGAAAAGAAAAGAAAGCTTATAAAATAGGCATCATGTCTGCATGTATATCCTTCACTAATAACTTTTGAATTACATAACATAGTTCTATGAAATTTGATTGTGATTTCTATAATAAATGGCCACCTCAACATTGCATAATTTAATCTTGTAGATAATTTATTCCTACAGGACTGCATTTAATTTTTATCAAAATTTTATTTTATATTTTTAACATTAGATGACAATAAATGTCATCAATATAAGAGAAATATATGGCTTATCCACATTGATTAACACTTAACACTATCTATTGTTAGTATCTGTCACATGATGTCAAAGGCACAATAAAGTGACATCATTGTAGCATAACAATGAATGACGTTACTGGACAAAATACTGATAATTTATGATTTCATGATTATGTAACAAAGTATGACAAAATTACGACATCACATTGCTATAATGATAACATTCTCATGACATCTATGTTGGGTAAATCAACATTAAAACTGGAGACAAAAATCCAAGAGATTCCAAATGCTAAATAAATAAAAAATAAATGACAAATTTAGAAAGTACACAATTTTAGTTCTTTCTGGAATTGCTTGTATCTTTGATAATTGGAAATCAAAATTAGAATCAAATTAAAATTACAAATTGCCATAATTTCTTGCTGCAAATAAACTAATTTCTTATATCCATTTTCAATAAATAAAGGAAATTTTATACATACATATGTATGCAATTTATTTACCTTTTAATATTAAACACATATTATCTATAATTACAATTTTTTTGAGTATTTGCAGATTATTCAGGCAAATTAATTTCCCTACTACCCCAGTTAATCAGGATTCTACTATGTATAATAAAGATATTTACTGTATGATAAAATAAAAATACAATAAAATTGGGTAAAGAAAATTTCATGCAATAAATTATTTTCTTTTTATTAATGTTTTTAAATAAATTAAAATTAATGAGTTTTGATGCAAAAATTTGAAATTCTTAAAATATTTTATAGATTCAATTATGATTTATTATTTTATAAATTTAAAAACAGTAATTGAAACAGAAAAGATAGTTTTAATGATGATTATAACAAAGGTTGTTTGAATTTTCAAAATATGCTAACAGAAAAAAATAAAATTCTCTTATATGAGAAAAGTTTCTAAACAATTGAAACTAAATATTTTATCCTATATATAAAAATATTACAAAAGTTAATGACTTTCATATCTACACTGTTATAGTTCTTTAAATATTAATCAAGCTCTAATGCAAAGAACACTAATAATCTTATTTATTAGAATATAGATATATTTTAACATAAAATACATTAAACTTATTTAATTTTAATAAATGAACAGATATTAATAAATAAGTTTATTGATGCTTTTTGCTTCAGAGCTTGATTAACAGTTAATGACTTTAACAATAAATTGGAATTTAGTAAAAAGGCAGTAATTAAATGTGTTTTCATTAATCATTTTCAAGACTGAATAATATAAGAAAGAATAAATGAATATTTATTCTTCTAAACATTCAGATAGTTTCAATGGTCACATGTTCATTTCAAATATTCACATATTTAAAATCAATAAACTAAGATTTAAATCTAGACAATCAGATTAAAATTAATGCATATTATAAAATCTTTTCAGAACTTTATATGAAAAAATTCCTTAAGATATCTCTTCAATATATTGTAGATATTTCTATCATTTGATTGTGAATCTAATTTCTGGTCTGTTATAAAAAAGAAAAGAAAAAATAGACAACTGATAGTAATTTAAAATAGTAATTTCAGATATAACATTAATATTATAACAATTAAAGAAAGAATACAAATAAAATATAATTTCTTTTATGAAATTTCATTTACTGTTAAATAAAAATAATTTGCAGCTGTACTGAATATTTTAAGAACAAATTTATTATTATTATTTGGTTTAAAATAATTTATAGTTTACATGAAAAAAGAAATATTTATATAAACTAAATTTATCAATGTTTATCTACTTTTTCAACTGTATATATATATATATATTACTGTATATTCATTATATATGTATTGGTAATGTATATTACTCTATATATATTATACAATAATGAAGATTTTAATTATATTTTATAAAGAGATTTTGAAAAAAATTAATAATAATATTTTTTAAATATAATATATTAAATGTCTTACTGAAAGGGATTGTTTTGCTAAAGCATGCATTCTAGGTATGGCTTCTTCCATCAACTGAGTAGGCCATAGGACTTCAGAAACTAGTCCACATTGTAATGCTTGTTGAGCTGTTAATTTCCTTCCTCGTAATAAAAGATCTGTTGCCTGAAAATTATATAAAATATTTGTCATTGAATATTTGTTGCCTGAAATTTCAAATATACTTTATTGAAATAAGCTTCATTATTTTCTAAATGTGAGAATCTTCAGAAACTGCTTTCCTAAATATATTTGATATGACAAAAAAACAGATACTACTTG
>AYEL01068950.1:0-80369 GCA_000484575.1 Olivierus martensii
TGTCCCAATTAAGCGTTTAAATTTTGTATTAGTTTATTAGTTTGGTTTTCGTTCTTTGAGATTTGTCCCGATTACGCGGCTGTCCCAATTAAGCGGAATCCACTGTATATTAAATTCAAAATACAAGCTGTTTCCAGAGTTGAAACTTAATTAGTATGTTTTGTGGCCCCCAAAAGTAATAAAATCATTTTATACACAGTGAGTGATCAGTTCAAAGACGATGTTCATTACCTGAATTGTTTGTTAACCAATCATTGATTTTTATGGGAATTTGATTAATTCATTCTGGAGACCCCAAAAAATAAACATAGTAAGAAATTATATAATTTTTTATTTATATATACATACAGATGAAAATGCAAGACTATCATGTTTATTTTCCATTTGTGGGACATTAAAGAATCTGTTCAATATCAATTGCTTTTCTCTCTTTTTTCAGGACTTTTTGGAAATGATTAATAGCATTGTCATTGTAGAGATCCCCAAGCCTATTGACCTCAACCTGGTATGGTGCCATTCTAAGACCAAAAAATTGTAGAATCTCTTTCTTACCTTCTTTAATAAATCTTTGAACTCAGAGACAACTTAAAACAAATAATTTTAATTGGGAAAAACTACTGTTCTCCCATCCTTACCATAAGTCCACGAACACACAAGGCCTAAACCTGTCATTCTGTTAAGGATATGGCGGCTTAACTAACCTATTAGATATTTTTATCTGGTGGTGGCCACTTATAGAGCCCATCACAGGTTGGCCAACACCCATGATGGGATCAACCAGATGGTTAAAGGATGGGGTTCAACATGTTGGGCTCGGGCCTCTCCTGAAAAATTGGAGGTGTGGGACCTGGATCCTCCAGGATGGTAAGCCACAACCTTACCACATGGCCCTCCTGTCATTCCATCAGTCCTTGGGTCCCACAGTTTGTTCTTTGAGATGTTCGTTATCCAAACATAATGAACACTTTCATGAAAGATTTTTATCTGATTTGTTCATTAATCAATCATCCACTGTACAGTATTTTGTAATTGGACCAATTTCACAGATTTGAATAAAAATTACATTTTTATAGTTAGATTTTTTGTGTAATCTCCATTATCTTGAAACACTGCTGTGATATGTTAAATAATTGTGTAATTTAACCTTATATTTGTTAGTAGAGCATTCTGCTATCATAATAATTAAAATTTTCTGAACTTTGAGAATGAAATTTCATGTCTGTAACTAAAGTATTCATGAATCAAGAAGTACCTGCAAATATAAGAAATTTCTATAAATTATAATATTCAATTCTAAGATTAATTTCAAAAAGATTGCATAGAGTGATCAATATGTAAACCATGTTTAGCAGAACATTTATAAGAAAACATACTTATGTATATTCCCTAAAGCATACTTTATGAAGTAATTGACATACAGATATTGATTACATTAGGTACTTTCACTGCATTATTGTTACTTATACAATTTAAATAATAATTTAAGAAAAGATGTCAAGGCAGATAGTTGCTAGAAGCCTAAATGATAAAAGTGAGACTAACCTATTTTGAATATATATGTTGTTATAATTCAGTAGAAAAGTCTGTAGCTGGAGAAGATCTAATGAAAAGTCATCATTCTTAAGTTTATAAGATCTCAGCAAGATAGTTAAAAATCTTTTTAAATGTTGGTAAATAGGATCATCTTGAAAGCAATTTAATATACATATCATTTAAATTGCCATTGACACAGGCTTTATTATTTTCATATCCAAGAAAATTGAAAAATTTACAAGTAAAAATTTCAACATATTTTAAAAAATGAGTTTTTTGTTGATTTCAGAAAAATTTTTGCAACTATAATGCATTTTCTTTCTTAAGATTCTTTGATAATTACAATACATCCCTCATTTAATGACTCTTCAATTAACATCATTTTGACATTCATGAGCAAAAAATTAAATTAAAAAAATTAGTTAAGTGGAATAAAGTCTTGTTTTCTTACATTATGAATGTCAAAATGATGTTAATTGAAGAGCAAAAAATTAAATTAAAAAAATTAGTTAAGTGGAATAAAGTCTTGTTTTCTTACATTTTTGCATAAAAGACAGAAAACCTTTAGTGTAGTTGTAGAAAACAAGGCAACCATATTTTATTTGAGTACTAATTCAAGAACATAGTATTAAACTATAAGGCAATAGGCCAATTGGTCAGATTCATCATGTGGAAATGCTTTGAATTTTCAACCAGAGAACCAGGGATCAAAATCCACCTAGAAAAATTATTTGAGGATTCAAGCCCAGCTTGTCTGTCCCCTTCCTCTGTACTCCATCTGACTTTGGTATAGTTGACATGATATATGTGATAGAAATCAGAATGGATTAAATTGACATTTAAAATACTAATCATGGACACATTATCTGTGAATTCTAATGTGAGGATCACGGAGGGTAGGCGCTGCTAAAAGATGTCGAGATGCCAAAATTGGCCGAATTTGACTGTCGTGCTTGGCGCGCGGATCCATGACACCGAGGTCCGGGATCGGAAATTGACTCAAATAACTATATTATAAACAAAATAAGATATTTATAATAAAGCCTGTGTCAATGGCAATTTAAATGATTTCAGATCCAAGAAAATTGAAAAATTTACAAGTAAAAATTTCAACATATTTTAAAAAATGAGTTCTATCCTCAAGAAATTCTTGATTAATGAATTTTCAATTTAATTAAGAGCATAAATCTATATCACTTTTTCATTTTGCAAAGAAAAATTATGAAAAACTATCTGATCATTAATCCACTGTAATTTGTTTAAATCAATGGTTTTCTTGGTTATTTTTTTCACTGATTGTATGAAATATATCAAATTTATTCGGTGTATCATTGTTTTTAAGACAAAATTCACTTTTACTTTAACAAGAGAATCTGGTATCAAATCTACAACTTGGCTTATACAAATAATATGAGTATCTGTAATGTATTTATTGCATTTTTAATGCTTTCGGTTCTGTGAAATTTACTGCTTTTTTTTACGGTACTTAACTGTAAAGATTGAGATAACTCAAAGCACTAGTAAGCACACCAAATATGCAAAAAACTTCCAAATAATTTTTTAATTTAGAGTAGCGCTTTCGGCATAAGTGCCATCATCAGCTCTCACAAAAGTTTGAATGTTCTATATGTATTTATGTATTTCCACTTTTATTGTTATTGTTACTTTTAATTATTTATTTCCCTTCTATGTTTATTCTATATATTTTTATCCAAAATTTTTCGCATATACTCTTATAACGTACTGCATTGTTATTAAAACCAGGGAGCATGTACAAAAAGAGAAAAGAAAAGGAACAATTCAAATATTCAACCATTTTGATCTCTGTATTCTTTGAATAATAGAACTGTACATTACTCCTTTAAACTTAATGTTCTCGTTTTAAAAAGAACATTCGAACTTTTGTGAGAGCTGATGATGGCACTTATGCCGAAAGCACTACTCTAAATAAAAAAATTGTTTGGAAGTTTATTGCATATTTGGTCTGTTTACTAGTGCTTTGAGTTATTTCAATCTTTACAGTGAATTTTTAATGGTTTTGCAACTATATAATACTATTTAACTTCATAAAACAATGATTATACATTATTTCAGATGTATATATCTAATATATTTTTATCCATATATAAATTTGAGAAATAATGGTAAATTTTTAATAATGGAAGCTATTTAATCTAATAAATGTAATGATTTAAATAAGTAAATTATTTTGCCTATATAAGTTTTATTAAAATAATTATCATATACAAAATTTGTAATTAATGAATTTTTAATAAATAGAATTGAAAACATTAATACTAACTTTAAATATATATAATAACTGCTTAATCTTATAAATCAAAACTAAATTAATACAGCACTAATAAGCAGAAAACAACATAAAAATAATTTATTATGTGAAGTACTTTCAGAAAAATTTCATCTTCAGCACAATACAGCGTATATTACAGAATGGAATTATGTATCGAACATTTTAAAAACTTATACAATATTCTTAGAACAAATTCAAAAACTATGAATTTGAATTTGTTCTAAGAATATCGTGTAAGTTCTTAAAATGTTCGATACATAATTCCGTTCTGTAATATACGATGTATTGTGCTGAAGATGAAATTTTTCCGAAAGTACTTCACATAATAAATTATTTTTATGTTGTTTTCTGCTTATTAGTGCTGTATTAATTTAGTTTTTATTAATACTAACTTCCAGAAAACTCAATTTATTTTTTTCCAATAAATCCAATTTTATAATATCCAATAATTTAGCATAATGGAGAATTTTTCCAAATTGCATAAATTTTAAACAATATTTGATGAAAATATGATAATTTTTAACTAATAAATAAAACGACAAAGATTGGCAAGTTTACTGCTTTATTAGACTTATTTGGAGATCAATGAACATTTAACAACTTTAAACTTCAAAGTTGAATAGCAAGTAATAGCCTAAGTAGGTAACATCTATCATAAACTATTGTATTATAAAATACATAATTAAACTAAAGCTAAAACTTCAAAGTTGAATAGAAAGTAATAGCCTAAGTAGGTAACATCTATCATAAACTATTGTATTATAAAATACATAATTATATTTATATTAATGCTTTTTGAAATTCTTTAGCATCAATAAGTAAAATGGTGGTGGCTTTCTTGTATCCAGGAACCAATAAAAAATTTTTACATTGGAATTAATGGGATATGAGTTTCTGATTTATAAATTTTCACTTAAACAGTTTTTATGACTCCCATGAATTTCATAAACTAAGAGATACCTGTATATTAGTTTTAATACTTAAAAACTATTAAGTTTTTTAATCTATGATGTAATTACTTTTCAAAGAAATATTTGAATAATAAATAAATGAAAACTATATAAAACTTACCATTGTAGCTCCAATTACTTGTGGTAGTGTTAATGTTGCTGCTCCTTCTGCAATATAGCCTAATTTGGCATAAGGCATGAAAAATGTTGCTTTGTCACTAGCTAAAACAACATCACAAAATGTCAAAAGAGTAACACCTAATCCAACTGTTCCACCATTTACAGCAGCAACTAAAGGTTTAGGAAATGCTCCCATTACTTGTATTAAATCTCTGAATAAATAAAAAATAATTTCTTTGTATAAAAGAATATTTTTTAAAATGAATTTCTTATAATAATTTCTTACTTTATAGCATTTGCAATGTCATCAGCTATTTGCTTCTTTCCAGATCCTAACAATGGAGCTAGATCAATTCCTGAACAAAAAATACTACCACTACTATTAAATAGTACTGCTCTACAACTAGTATCTTTACTTGCAGATAATAGTGCTTCTTTCATTTCTTTCATACCCTGAAAATTTTTCAATACAATTAATTAGTAAAAATATTTTTGAATAAATATAATATTAATATTATGACAAATTTTAAAAATTACATAATATAAAGATGTATAGATATATAAAATAAAAAATATTGTGTTTTTATTTATTGATTGTTTTTGACTACTAAATATAAAATATACTATCTATATATAAAATATTTTACAGTATTTTTAAAATTTAAAATACAATACTTTAATTTTTTATTCATTAATAATACATTACGGTATTTTGCTTATAATTTGCTTTGTTTATTTTTTTATATATACAGTAGAATCTGTATAAGACAACCATCTCCTGTTCCAATCAAAATTGGTCATTTATACAGGTGGTCAGCTTATGCAGGCTAATTATAATACAGCATGTTTAAAAGATACAAAATGATTACACTTTAATAAAATTGAAACAATTTATAACACAGTTTATCATTTATTCAAAAACACAACATATTTAATTAGAATGGAAAAATTATCAATAGTGCTTTGTTGCATTCCACTTTTATTTTTTATAAATCCTACAGCAAAGCAGTGTTCGATGTCATTTAATTGAGACAACAATTTTTCATTATCTTCTATTATTAATGCCAGTTTAATTCTTCAACATGTTTTTTGCAGGTGTCATTCACTTAAGGTTGCGATTTGCATTGTTCCTCCATTTAGTCAGAATTTCTTTTTTGAAACAATATTTTGTGGATCTCTGTTTTCCCCATGTTAAATTTTTCTGCTAATGCTCATTCAGAAAATCTTTCTTACTGTCTTCAATCATTTTTATTTGCTGTTCTAAATCCAAAGCATTAACTTTCCATTTAGCCATGTTTCAACATCCAAAGTGCAGTGATAGCATCACATATGTATGAGATTACATTTGATTAATACACTTGCATAGAATACAAACATCCAGATCTGATAGCTGATTGTTTTCACTTTCCCTGTTTCCCCTATATCATTTTGCCAGAGGCTTTGAAGTTATGATTTTTAATGTTTTTAATACAAAATTTAATTATCATATCATATATACAAATCTAAGGAATGTGCATATTAAAAAGATATCACATTAAACTAGAAACGACACCATGATCTTGTTATTCCAGCACTCTACATAATTCTCATTATATGAATGATGAGGAAAAATTCGCACAGTGCAATTTTTTCGATTGTAGTGGTTTGGCTTAAATGAAATTTATGTTTAAAAGAAAACTGTATTGATGTAAGCAATAAAGATAGTCAATTAGTACTGATGTTAAAAAATTATGGTGTCATAGACTGTTTCACTTTATGTTTGGTTTATAAAAAGGATAGTCATGGTTGTGTTAAGGAGGTGGTCGTCTTATGGAGGGTCAAATAGCATTATTTCAATGGGAGAAAATTTGGTTCCCATAAAATCATGGTCATGAAGTCAGTTTTCACAGTAATTATTCATGCATAAAATGTAATTATTATAAAAAATATAGTTTTATTTAAAATTTTCTAACAATGAGAATAAGTTGCACTACCTGATAAATTAATTATAGATAATAAATAAAAGCAACCAATAAGCCAAATGAGTAAGAAAAATCGTTTAATCAATATTCCTTGAGTTTATAAACATCTAAGTTACAAATTTATATTATAATCTGTGAAATAATAACCTTCTAACTCAGTGCTTCTCAAACTTTTCCACTTGACGATCCCTTTTACCTGAGAAAATATTTTTGCGATCTTGGATATAGAGGTATATAAACTAGGAATACGAATTAAAACATTTGCTTAGATTTCTGTGACCCCCAAATTTTGTTACGCGATCCCATATGGGGTTGCGACCCACACTTTGAGAAGCACTGTTCTAACTAATCCAATTAATAACATATATATTGTATTTCTATATAGTACATTCATTATCTCTATGTTCAGTGATTTTGAGTTACAAACAAAACTTATGAATGAATTATGTTCATAACTTAAGAATATTATATGTAATGTTGTTTTAGAGTTGCTACAGGATGGAAGAAAAGCTCCCTCCAAATATTTGAGATTTCAAAATTCTGTTAATGCCCACAAATAGGAAGTCACAGGGTGGGCTATCTGATGGTGACCTTTAAATGAATTGATTATGCAAATGAGAACACTTGCAAATCCTATCTCATAAACTGTAACATATAAGGAAAAATTTCCAATTACAAACTTGTTCAATTCTGAAAGCTTAAAAAAAAAAACTTCATCAAAATCGGATAGATACTTCACCCAAATATGAAACAAAAACATTTTTACATGCAAAGAGTTGACACTTATTTCTGACATGTAAATAACAAACCAATACCAAAACATAATACTCCAAATCAATAAATTGAAATCACAAAGCCTAATCAACAAGAAATAACTAATCAAGGATGTGTCAAAATCTCTTCCACTAGCACCCAAGTACAATTCAGTGCTAGTGGATTGGCATGATGTTGGATGGAATTCCTCACAGCCTTTAGATCAGAGTTCCCAAAGTTTTGCCTAGATGGGCCAAATTGTAAATTCCAAAATATTTGGCAGCCTAAAAAAAAGTGTATAGAAAAATACGTTCAAATCGATAAAAGTTAGACACAAGGGAAAGATTTATATTAATTTTATAACATAATCATTCTTTATTTATAACAATAATTACTTTTTATTACAAACTGTTTAAAATAACATTTCAAAAATAATTAAATAAAAGTAACTAAATAATTTCAAATAAACAAGAAAAAAATAATAAATTCATCAATCTGAAGTGAGTGACTTGTGCAGTTGTTTTTTTTTTTTAATAATATCTTTGAGCCTTGGTTCTAAGTCAGTTGAATGTATCCTTAACACCACTTGTAAAAAGTTCCAGTTAAAAAGTCCAAAAGTATCAGTTAATTTTGATCTCAATTTGGATTTATTAATACAGTTGTACCTTGGTATACGTCCTTAATCCATTCCAGATCCTTGGACGTATACCAAAAGAATTTTTCCCATAAGAAATAAAGGGAAAATGATTAATCCACTCCCATGAAAAAAATCCTATTGTTATTGGCATATTATACATTGATGGGGTTTAAAATAATATTTACTATGATTATCTTAATAAATTTCAGATCTTTCTACTCAGATGATTATCCTTCTCCTTTCTTTAATTGTCTTATCATCCTTACAAAGATATTAGATATTTGAGTGGATATGAAGGAAGTGGAATCATGATTATCTTAATAAATTTCGGATCTTTCTACTCAGATGATTATCCTTCTCCTTTCTTTCATTGTCTTATCATCCTTACAAAGATATTAGATATTTGAGTGGATATGAAGGAAGTGGAATCATTGCTTAATACTAAAATACATAAATACAAAAGCAATAACAATAGATAAAATAAATGAAAATTTAACCTCACTACCTTGCTGAGAAGAGTTGAATGCCTACTAGGATGGTGCTGAGAAGGGAGGAGGAGGAGCTGTTATTGTTTGGAAGTCCACTTCTAATAAAACTTCAAGAATATGAAATTCTGGTGTTTTTTTTCTCTTTCTATTTTCTGTCTCTTTTTCCTACTTGGACCTTATTGAGGTTCATCAGATTTGATTTTTACTAAGAATCTGTCCAAAGAATTTTGCTTCTGCCTTCTCCTCAGGATATTTCGGAAATATAACTAATGAAGCGATATAATTTCAGTGGGCTTAGGGCATTTCACGGTGTTTCTATTGCTCATAGATCGCAAGGTTCTACTGGTCAATGTCAGGATCCTGGTAGAGTATTTAAAGGAAAGAAAATGGCTGGTCATTGCAGACAATGCTATTACTACTTATTATAATTTTTATATAAAGAATGTGTTTTTTAAGAGAACACACAACAGACTTATATAAGTTCTAGCACGCGAATCGGTCATATACCAAGTAAAATTTTTCGCATCCAAACAGGACGTATAACAAGTTGGACTTAGTCCAAAGCGGATGTATATCGAGGTACCACTGAACTTAGGATTGAGAAAGTTTTTTAGCATATATAAGTGCTTCCAAATAATGAAAACATATTTGGAAGCATTTTATACATGTATCTTTTAACTGAACAATTTTTAATTATAATATGATAAAATGTATTTATTTTTTATAAAAATGTAAATTATTTTTATGAATTCAAAATGGTGGATGATCTGACATGGCGGGCTGCATTTGGCCCACGGGCTGTACTTTGGGAACCCCTGCTTTAGATAGTCAGTAGAAATCTCTGTATAAGCAATAATGATGCAATCTTGAAGATCCTCTACTGTTATTATGCAAGAATGAAAGTTGTTAGGGCCTCATAAGTTGCTGTTGTTCGCGAGTGACTGATTTTGGGTGTTTCAAGGTGATTGATATATAATAAATCTGTGTTTTTAAAAGTTGTTAGGGCCTCATAAGTTGCTGTTGTTTGCGAGTGACTGATTTTGGGTGTTTCAAGGTGATTGATATATAATAAATCTGTGTTTTTATTGAGGGATGTCTCTCCTGATAAAGTTGAGCTGCAGCAGCAATATTTGCATTAGCAATATCACAACATAAGACCATGGCAGTCATTTCATTAAGTGTGTACTTACCCATTGTACCATACATGTACATTAAATTACACTTGTGAATGTGATTTTTTAAACCAATTGTACAGGAAGATAATGTTGTTATGGAAATCTCCAGAACCAGATGCAAAAGGACATGTGACCGTGATTTGTAGGTAAAAATGTTTTCATTTCATTTTTGGAAGAACTATTTATCCAATTTTGATGAATTTTTTTAGTGTTCAGAATTGAATGCTGAACAAGTTTGTAATTGGAAATTTTTCCCTATATGTTACAGTTCATGAGATAGGATTTTTATACAAGTGTCCTCATTTGCATAATAAGGGATTCCTAAATTCATAATAAGGGATATCTATACTATTCTTCATCAAATATGAAGAATAGTATAGATTTGATGAAGAACAGTATAGATATGTGGAATTTTGTAATACTGGTGATGTTAAACAATAGTAAGCAATGTAAAAGATTTGATGAAGAATAGTATAGATATGTGGAATTTTGTAATACTGGTGATGTTAAACAATAGTAAGCAATGTAAACAACATAAAAAAATTTATGTATCATTTAATACCTCACAACTGGATATACATTAGTGAATAAATATTCACAAGGCAACACTATTTACAGAAAGAAATAAGTAAAGAATAAATAATAATGTGAATAGTGCCATCTTGTGAATATTTATTAACTGTGAACACAGACTGTATTTTCCATGAATATATTAGTGAATTAAGTTATGAGTCAGATGGCCAATGTTAAAAAACTGTAATGCCAATTAGAGTTAAAGTTTAAAAAAATTATTAAATTTTCTTGAATGCTAGTGAATATTAAATTAACATAAATATAAAAAGTTTAAAAAAATTATTAAATTTTCTTGAATGCTAGTGAATATTAAATTAACATAAAAGGAAAATAATAATTAAAAATAAACATATTATGAATATCAAAATGCTTCCTTAAAAATAATGAAATACTTTATACATATTTTTTTTTTTAATATTTAAAATTCAAAAAATATGAGTCCAAATTTCTGAATCAATCAAACTTTTCAAGAATTTCGAGAATTGTAATATTTGGTCCTATCTATCAATAAATACACTAATACTTATCAACATAACCCTGATTAGACTATTCTGCAAAACAAATTTCGTTTAACTTCAAAAATATTCTATTACTTTTTATGTATGCAATGAAATTAGTAACTTAAACAATACAAAAAAAAGTTTGTTTGAAAATTTTTATAGTATTTTTAAAATCATTATTATTTTTGAAACTTCCTGAATACTTAGTTTGTTCTCAGTTTCATGTTATCAAAAATATTATATGAAATGGTTAAATTTTTTCATATATGTTATTTTATAAGCACAATCAGGCAAGAATGATTTATAATACAATCCCATCATCCAGCGCATTTCCTTCATTAATACAAAAGCCAACTGTATGTTTATTTTTAAAATTCATTCAAGCCAACTGACTAACGATATTCATACTGTATACAAATCATACTGTCTATGAGGATTGTGATACTACCTAGAACATGGCAACAGAAATGAAAATTATCTATAAGGTATGTACCATAAAAACCAATCCATAATCTGAAGAAATGAAGAAACAATATTAATTTTAATAATCATTAAATATAATTTACGATTAATGACAAGCAAGTAAATAACGAAATTAATTTGATCATAAAAATCTGATTAAACAATTGTGAAAAGAATTATCTTATTTTCCGTATATGTCCGATATTTTGAAATGATTAAAGATGCTGGATTAAAAATTCTCATCAATATCTATTAAATATTTCAAAAGTTATTAGTGAAAGTCTTATAAATTTGAACGTCCGCCATATTTGGCTGAGATAAAGCATTAATTGATGTTTCATCAGTATCATTTTCAGTTGCATGATCTTGCTTCTAAGTTTGTTTGAAAATTTTCATTAATTTTTTCAAAATATTAAGAAAATATCGTTAATAGTTTGAATGTCCATTATTTTTAAATACTTAAATTAGAAGGGTAACCATCAATTCGCAAGTTTGACAACTTATATAAAAAAAAAAAAAAAATAGAAATTTTTATTCGTAAAGATCAACTGAAAAAATCAATAAAATCTTAAAAAATTAATTTTATCAATGTTTCAAAATACGCAACAAAAATTTGAAACGAATACATATATAAATGAAAATATAAATAATACAGATTATATTAAAAAAAGCTTTTACAAAATAGAGCGAGAATTGCAATAATACGAAGTTTACATATTTCAAAATGGCGCACATGTACGGGAAAAAAAAAATTCTTTAAAAACTTTTAATTTCAAAATATAAAGTTTAACGAATGGACGAAGTTTTTCAAAAAAAAAAAAAAAAAAAAAAAAAAAAAAAAAAAAAAAAAAAAAAAAAAAAAAAAAAAAAAAAAAAAAAAGATCCACAGATTGGATGCAACATCATGTACTCATAGCACTTTTGCCGTGTACGTTAAAAGATTATCAATACAATCCCGCTAGACACTCGCTCTCAAGCTTCTACATCGTTTAAAATTGAATAAAGTTGATCTTAAATATATCCAATGATGAAATCATTAAACAGAATTGAAGTTTCTGCACTATTTATTGATATATAAAAATTTTTACGGCTTATTTTAGGATATAGTTATAAAAATAACGATAATTTTTATCTTTACGCTTTCATCATCACTTTTGTATATATATCATTAAAAAGAGAAATTTCTTAAGATTGTAAAATTTATTAGCATATTCCGTTAAATCTTTCTTAAATTCTGAAAAATGGGAAACTAGATTGAATTCGTGGTTCATACTTTACGCATTGGTTCTTAAATTGGTGTTCCGCGAAATTATGAAATATACGAGTATATGTAACTTATACGAGCTAATCTTAGTAAAAGATATTTTAAACATTGCATGCATATTTTTATTGTTAATTTTAAGACTGTTGCCTATATAATTGATTTTTGGTGTTCCGCATAATTTTTTATGAACAAACATGTTCAGCGACTACAAAAAAGCTAAAAATCACGGCTTTGTGGAAACATTTTATTGTTTCGATGCTTATATATCAATTCGATTTAATATTTTTTAGTTCTCACTGTATCTGTATTTTTTACTGACATAGTATAATCATGCGATACAAATGACACATTTTAATCCCATAATGATCATTAATCATTTGACAGTTATATTTCAATTAGGCGATCTTTGCTTGCGACCAATTTTAAATATATATAAATTTTCCTCCAATTATTTACATGCGACTTTTAAAAAAGTGATAAATTTCAGGGAAAAAGAGATGCTTAATATCAGCGTATTTTTTGTAAAAAATCTCATTACACGATAAAAGATAATGAAATTATCTAAACATTTTATTGGTAAAATATCAATTTTTGGGCAATTTATTTTTGATTAAGATATATAGTAATCGATATGTCACAAAAAAACAGCTTAGTTTTGGAAAGTAAAATTCAGTTTAAAAATACAAAACATAATATGCGATATTAAAATCTAAATAAAAATAACGAAAACTTTTCATTATTATACTTTATTGTTTACAATATTCTTACAAGTATTTTATAATGTATTTGTTTAAGAAATTAATCGATACTATTTCATATTTATTCTTTATTAATTTATTAAAAATTGTACAAAAACATTATTTTTTAATACAATACAGTATCGCTATTCTTTGCAAGTTAGATAAATTAAGTATAATAATTTTGCGTCATTTCCACACTAATAAATTTGTTTTAAAATGTTAAACATCATGTCAATCACATGAGGCTATCAAAAAAATGTGCTAGTACTTTGATTACGTATTAAATCAGACATGGGCAACCTTTCCTAGTTTGGGAGCCAAATTATCATTCTTAGAGTCAAAGGCCGGACCAAATTATTAAATAAATTAAACTAATATTGAATGAATTAAAACAAGTTGCATTTTACTATAAAGATAAAAATATTTTAATCTGATTACTGTTTTTAAATCAAACACATCAAATCGAAAATGGTATCTCTGTTGAGATCCGTTTTACATCGTATCGACTATAACTCTAACTGAAAAGACTTGTCGATCATCGAATTTGGCTTTGAAAGTTCTTCTTTAGTTGAAAAGACTATAGTAGAACCATGAGTAAAACATACCATATTTTCTCCCACTATGAATCCGACCAACTTCGCTGAAATGGATCAGGGCCGGATCAAAAGAAGTAAAGAGCCGGATCCGGCCCGCGGGTTGCCCATATGTGTCTTAAATGAACAATGAAATTTGACAAAACGAAATCATAAACGCCAAATAGGTCAGTACTACCATAAATTCAGGAGAAATTCTGTCAAATCAGGGAATATCTATGCTATGTAGTGGCGAATTAGCTAATTCAGTAATGATTATTTTCTATTGAATACCATACTGTAGTTGATATTAAATTATAGAATACTGTATAAAATAGTTTATTTATATAATTTAAAATCTTTTTCAGATTATAATAATTCATAAAATATGACAATTTTCATTAAAAAATGATCTAGAATTAGTATACTAAATATAGTGGTGCCTCGCAATTCGACACTAATCCGTTCGCCGAACTAATGTCGAATTGCGGGACAATATTTCCCATATAAAACTATAGAAAATTGATTAATTCGTTGTCGGTCTCCCCATCCCACTTCCTCTAATGGGAGAGATGAGAAAAATACACTATATTATTTACTTTACTATACATATTTTATTATTGTATAACACATTAAATTACAAAATTCACTATTTTATACACAATACACTCAATTCATTAGCCCTTGGATGTTGGAATAAAGTCTACCTTTCTACGTTTAAATCTGTGAAATCAGCCTCGACTCGCTTTACATTCCACAGTTTAATCTGAGGTACATCCTGAAGATTTTTCTGCAATCTTTGAAAGGCCTAGTCTTCTCATAGATCATTGGCTGAATTATTGGATCTTCCTTCATTTGTCTTTTATCTAATTTAGGTGAGTAGCAGCTTTTCCATCTCTTCATTAATAAAAGATCTATTCTTGGTCAGAAATCTTCATTGCTCCAGCAGACATATTAGCACTCATAATTTCTCTCTATTGTAAAACATTGCCAAGTTGTCCTAGGAACGCCATACTTTGGAGCTCAAGGCTGTTCTACCTTTCTGCACATTATCTATGCTTAATCAAATTTTCTTCTTTCCTGAATTATTCCTCTGTTCACATCTCTTTGAACCTATCCCTAAATTTCACTAAAAAAAAATAATAACAACTACAGATGTAAATTTTTTTTATTTTCTGAAAAATGCAGAATTGAAAATTACAATTGAGTCTCTGTAGTCCGGCCCTTCGCCAGTCCGACACTGCGAAGTTGTGACCATGTGCGAGAGAGAAAAAATGACGTAAAATAAACTTTCAGTCGCTATTCGTTCGTTGCGCAGGCCTTATAATCGGACTGTTTTTTAAGTTCAGTACGCTGTTTACTGTAAAATAGTGTTTTTACTGTATCAATGTTTGTTATTTAAATTTACATAATGTAACAAATCGGAAAAAGTGAAAAACGAAAACACGACATTGACTGTGGTCGAAAAGGAAGAAATAATTAGGAAACTTGACTTGAGAGGAAAGTTTAGTGATTTATATTAGTTTCATGGTATTTATGATATTAAAAAAATCGGGATAAAATTAAGGGTTTTGTGAAAGATTTGAATAGCCAGAGTAGTGACAGGGAAGTCTTAATAAACTGAGCGCATTCGTTTATGTAATTCCATTTTTTTCATTGAACATCCAATAATCCGACAAATCTCTGAAATCCGACAAGCCCCCGAACCCAACAAGAACTGACAAATAACAAATGACATCACACAATTCCATGCACGCGCATATACCAAACCCGCAAAACTCAAATGTCGAATTGCGGGACATCGAATTGCGAGGCACCACTGTTCCCGCAAAACTCAAATGTCGAATTGCGAGGCACCACTGTATTTACAAATCGATGAAACTGAAATGTCGAATTGCGAGACCGACAAATTGCGGGACGTCGATCCAACTGTCGAATTGCGAGGCACCACTGTATTAGCAATATCTTGAAACCTTTTACAACTGATTTCATTCAAACTTCAAAAATACTGTGTTCGACTTAGCTTATAAATATCTTTGGTGCTAAGACTGTATTTTATAACATATTTCATTTTATTCTACTTTAATTTATTCAGTTGAAGAGATCACGACAAAAATAAGTTATGACAGAGCGAATTTATGATGAGATCATTAAGTAAAACGATTTTAAAAATGAGATTGCTTTAAATATTCCAAATGAACACGTTATTCATTCTGACACGAAAAGATATTGCGCCTAAAATGTCGGCTTCTCGCATTACAAAACTTGGGAAATACGAAGAAATGAAGATTCTCTTCGTCACATTTCGAACAAAATTATATTACTTTCTTTTTAGACTATCGCTAATAAAAAATTCATAAATTCGAATTTTTATTGTTATTTTGAAAATAATTTCCACGTGCGATTAAAATATTTTTCAAAATTTTACTCATTGTACACAGAGAAAGCAATTCATGCAGATAATACACGTATTATCAGATTCGAAACTGGATTATTCTTTACAGAAATTTCTATTCAATTATTTTAATCAATCAGATAATTGAATGGAAATTAGGCAATAAATTTTGGATATTACAAAATCATATCGGAGGTTCCGAAGGAAGAATAATATTTAATTTACTTAACAAATACGCTAACGGCATTGCTTTAACAGGAAATTTTAAATGGTGTTAATTAAAATCAATTATTTCAAATAGATGGAACACCGAAACCATTTTCAGATTTATTCTTTATTGATTTATTAAAAATTGTTCCAAAGCATAACACAATAATAATTTAACCTTCCTAAATTATTCTAAAATCGGCAGGAGACAGTCGATAACGTCAATGTTTGTCTTTAATTAATGATGTTCTACAGTGACAAATTAACTGAATCTAATTCCTCTTTACAATAATTTTAAAAATAAAATATTCTCGATAAAACTAAATCCATAAAAATTTCCTTTTTTTTTCCAAAGTGTTCGTCAAAGAATATTTTTTCTAGCACCAATAATGCAGAATGATACAATTTGTATCCTGCATACGATATCCCGCTTCAGCAAGACTAATGTTTCCGAGTCAATAATCCCAAAATTTTTTTCAATATAAGATTTCTATGAAATTCGATAATTATGTTTTATCATTGAAGTTAACTCTGATACTGTATCATTTAATTATCTAATTTCACCTATTTAAAAATGGCGGATGGTTAAACTTTTGAGATATTCTGTTAAAGCGATCCTGAACTAATTAATGGAATTTACGAAATTTAAAAGGAGGCCAAGTCATTATTGATGACGTTCTCGATGATGCATCAGTTAACTAATAATCGGTTAATAATCATCAGCTTTTAAAAATGGTATATGTACAAATTTCGGCACTTTTCCCGAAATTCTGAATAATTTGATTGATTTTCATAAAATTCATTGGGGGTCAAATTATTAACATTGAATCTGAAAACAACCCTGCATCTTAGTTTAAAAATGGAATATGATCAAATTGCTGTGATTTCTCTGTAATAACTATGGAACTACTATATCTTATATATTTTTATGGCATTATACTATAGTTTTTAATCATTTCACAATTTTGAACACGTTCGGAAATAGGAGATTAATTTTTCCAACTACTTGCTATAATTAGTAACGAAAAATTTTTCAAAAACAATCTTTCAAATGGAAAATACTTAAAATTATAATTTATCGAATAGTGCCAATTTTATGTTAAGAATTCTGTCTCCAACTACTTGCTATAATTAGCAACGAAAAATTTTTCAAAAACAATCTTTCAAAGGAAAATACTTAAAATTATAATTTATCGAATAGTGCCAATTTTATGTTAAGAATTCTGTCATATGTACGGCATAATCACCATTTCACGACTTTGGCATCCATAAGTAAATTATTACCGGAAAAAATATCTGCAATAATAATGTATTATATAAAATGCATTGTTACAATTAGTTATTTCAATACTCGGAGAATGACTATCCTTTGTGATTCCCCATATATGCTCAACATCAATACTAATTTTGAAGACAAGTGCCGTAGGAGTTCAATGAATTTCAATAGTTAATTATTTCAATACTCGGAGAATGGCTATCCTTTGTGATTCCCCATATTTGCTCAACATCAATACTAATTTTGAAGACAAGTGCCGTAGGAGTTCAATGAATTTCAATAAAACTCGAAAAATTTTTTTTTTTTTCCTGCTTCGCTGACTTCTGCCAAGTTGTAGTTTTCAAATATAATTTGTTGTTGCACAGCATGATTATGCAATCTCTTTATCTATTATAAAATTAATATTCAGCTCCGTATCAATGCAGAAATCAATATGGGAACAGCATATTCTTCCATAATGAAATAAAATTAGTATTAAGGAAGTTAATATAAGAATGATATTTAAAATCATTTTGTATAAATTCTATTTAGTTGTAAAAAGAGAATTAAAAACGATTAATAGACGTGCTTTAGAATACAATATTTTATTTATTTAACAAGACAATTTATTTCGAAAAAATTAACTAAAAGAATTTTTAAATATTTAAAAAAATAACATTGGCTATAAATATTTTATTTTACACAATATTATTTTTTTATATTTTTTTAATATTTTCAAAATATAAACCAATATGCAAAGATTGTCATTAGAATATTTTCAGTTTTCTCCATAATTTAAATAATAATTTACTGCAATTAAAATGATCAGAACATATCCATACTGCACAGTATTTTTAATTATACTCTCCTATAAGATTAAAGGAACCGCTTCAGATCTTCAGATAAAAAGAAAACTGAACAACAATGGTTAACATTGCTTTTTGAACTTCCCGACAATTTTTAAGTAAAAAGATTTTTAACAACAAAATATGTCAGATTTCTAAATATCCATGTAAAAAAGTACGCGTTTTAAAAGTATAAAAAAAAATGCCCAAACTGACTTCAATTAAGCGGAACTATTACATTTTTAACTTTTTATCGTCAATCTGTTACGTCAGGACTATTACATATGATACGGATTTTTATCGGAATTTTTTTACCTATCACTGAAAAATAATATCTCACAATTTTTAAATAGCGTGATCTTAGCGATCATGCTATTAGAGTTTATTATACCGTATATTTTTCGGAACTCGTGAAGCATGTTAAGATTCTAATTAAAAAAAAAAAACTGTACATTTAACAGGTTTGTGTCATATAAGTTTTCGATATTCAAATGTTAAATGCATTTTTATTGAATTTTTATAATAGTTTTTAAAACTGTACATTTAACACGTTTGTGTCACATAAGTTTTCGATATTCAAATGTTAAATGCATTTTTATTGAATTTTTATAATAGTTTTTATTGTTATATGCTATCATATGCGATATTTCAGGATATGAAAGTTCGCATTTATAGGAATAAGATTTCTGTCAAACCGCTCACATTCGGCTTATGACACCACTTATTTTTTTTTTCGGTATATTACTCATTAATGATATTCTAACAATTTCCAAAATTTGTTTCAATTTCTGCCAAACCGCTCATATTCGGCTTATGACACCACTTATTTTTATTTCGGTATATTACTCATTAATGATATTCTAACAATTTCCAAAATTTGTTTCAATTTCTACATTTCGAAATTTCGCGTTTTACATAATACAGAAATAGATAAGAACATTACAGACGATTTGAACCATGTAAACAGACTTACTGGGAATATATTTATTATAAACTTGTCACTATTCAATAGAGCATAAAGACTACTTTGTTTTCAGGTACAATAGACTTCAAATTATCTGGGGTTGGGTTATATGAGTTACGGATTAACAGGATTAATTTGCAGCTAGTAAGTGATGTTTAATTATCAATATTTTAGTTTAATGCAATATTTCAAAGCCCTTTAAGCGTCCCAGATTAGATAATTAGCAATATTTGAATAAAATTACAAATGAAGTATTGAAATAACTTGTTTCCTTTTTCAATAAATAATAGAACATTTGAACCTTAAATATGCAATTTATTTTTATTGTTAAATGCATATAGTCCGTATTATTAATTTTTTGAATATTTTGTGGATTATCTGGAAAATTAATTTCCCGACTATCCCAATTAATCGGCAGTCCACTGTATCGCTGAATGTAAATATATATAAATTCGTTTACTTCAAATTACATTAAAATATTGTTATACTGTAATTATGTCGCAGTTTACAAAATTTTATTAACAGATTCATACATTATTCTTAACGCTGAATGTAAATATAAATTCGTTTTCTTCAAATTACATTAAAATATTGATATACTGTAATTATGTCGCAGTTTACAAAATTTTATTAACAGATTCATACATTATTCTTGTTAATGAATATGAAAGTTTCTCAATTATTGAAAATTTTTTTAATAAAATAATTACCACTGTTATGTTATTTTTATTAATTTATAATTCACATAATGCATTGTTTCATTTTTGTTCGATAAATTTAAAACTGTATATAAATGGGAATAAGATTTCCTTAAAATAAATACAGAAAACTTTTTCTTCACTTATAGGCCTATAGTTTTCGTAGAAAATTATAGCCTATATTAGTTTTAATATACAAAAATAATGATAAATTCTTCCGTACCACCACTAGCAATTTTAGTAACAACAAAAATTGCCCATTTTCCATACGTGTCTATTACTCTGAAGTGATTAAAATAAATGTCATCAAAGTCATTATCTATGTCATAATCTCCCTACTGAATTTTATTAAAATCTATCGAACAGTTTTAATTTTTTAATGGAAACCCGAGAGGTTTGATCCTCCGCCATTTTTAAAAGGCAAAGATAGAGTTAACTGATGCAATGATCAAGATCATATTCAATAGCATAACGTTCTTTCTAAAGTTCATGAAAAGCTATTAATAGACGTAATAGTTTACAATATTTAGTTTAATTCGCAATGCCAAAGAAAGGACAACTAATAATTTGGTATCAGCAAAATGAATCTACTGGAATAAATAAATTGCAGATACCCGAAAAGTCTTAAAATAAAGAGGATTATCTTAACGTAAAAGTGCTGTCACGTATAATAATAATATTTCTGGTTGAAGAAGTATTACATGATTGAAATAATAATTTTTCCTCATGATCAACATTATTGATAATACTTTTAACAGCAATAATGTTAATTTCAAAAAAATCCTAACAAATTTAATAATAATATAGTGAAACCTGTTAAAGTGACCACCCTTCGGGACCAATCTGACTAGTCACTTTTCACAGGTGGTCACTATACGGAGAGTGACCTTCCCTCTCCTCAAAAGAAAAGAAAACCATTTTTCATTATAAGAAACTCTACGATATTTTGGATATTTTATTTTTAATTTTTTAATTTATAGTATACTAAATGCTAAAAAGAAAAATTACACATATTAATTAAAATTGCATGTTAAAATGTTTTAAGTACAAAAAAATTACTAATTTTCCTTTGATTTTTCAAAACATTTTTTTCCAAAATTTTATTTTCTGCCATTTTTTGTACTTTTATTAAGTGTCCTAACATTGAAGGGTAGTTTACTAAAGCATACTTTTTCATTTTGTCGCATATTCCCAAAAAGTCTCTCATATCAATCACTTGTTCATCATTCTCCTCGTCATCATCAGATGAAACAATGCATTCATCAAGTTGTTGGTGCTGGAGTACATGAACAATGTCATCAATCAATCTTTGGATCAGAAGATAACATGTCAGGAGGTTATTGTCACTTGTCACAAAATCTTCTGCCAGGAATGTGCCATCTGCAATTGGCAATTGTTCGATGAAGTCTTGTAGCATGGTTAATTCAGATTCCTGAGATGGGAACTCTGGAGAATCTGTGACATTATTAACTTCAATTCCTGTTTGGTGGAAACACTTGGAGATAGTAGAAGCTGATACATGATCCCAGGCACTTTTTATCCAAAAAAATGGCTTCTAGTATAGTAATGGATTTGGCAACTTCGATTGCAGATTGATTTTCTGATCTGGCAATTACAGACCTTAACAGCTTTTTTCTGTACGCCAGTTTGAATGTTCTGATTATGCCTTGGTCAAGAGGTTGAAGATAGGATGTTGTGTTTGCAGGCAAAAAACTTTACAGTTACATTTGAGAATGTTACATCAGGAGGATGGGCCGGGCAGTTGTCAATAATCTAGAGTATTTTACGTTTTCGGGTCTTCATTTCTTTGTTGATAACTCTAATCCATTCACTGAAAAGTTCTGCAGTCATCCAAGATTTTCTACTCGATCTCCACAAAACTGGTAAAATTATTGATATCAAGATTTTTGAAGCAATGAGATCTCTTTGCCTTGCCAAGGTTTAAGTTTTTCACCTGCAGCACTACAAGCAAACAAAACAGTTAGTCTCTCTTTTGAAATTTTTCCATCTTTGCAATTATCCTCAGCTATTGCAAGGGTTCTGTTTAGCATAGCTTTAAAAAACAATCCACATTCATCTGCATTGAAGATGTCTTCCATTGCAAATCCAGAAATGAACTGTGGTATTCTTTCCTTGAAACTGTTTACAACATCCAAATCCACATCATTTGATATTCTACACAACACTTTCTGGGAGATATTGTAACGCTTTTTAAAGGATTCTAACCATCCATTTGATGCAGAAAATTTTTCAATTCCAAATTTTTTTGCAAACTGCATAGCAACTTCTTGTAACATAGGTCCTGAAATTCGTGCATTCACTCCACGCATTCTACAAAACCAACTGAGTGTTGCTTCATTGATACTGTCGTTTTCTGATTTCCTTCGCTTTCTTGATAAACTTCCATTTTCATTTTGCAGTTCATAGCACTCGAGGTATTCAGCTTTTCGCTTATTAATGTTATAGACACATGTCTTGCTGACTCCAAACTTCTCAGCAGTTATTCTTTGTGTACTGTGTTCCAAGAAATTACTCAGTTCCACTTTTTGTTGTAGGCTGAGCTCTTTGTGCTGTTTGGGTTTTGACTGAACAGGAGGTATTTTTTGCACTTCAGTGACACACTGTGAACAGAATAATCTAAACTACAAATTTATATTAGTTAAAATCGTCAACTTATAGTCAATCAATAACAAAAACATATAGCACATACCGCCCCCTGACGAAAAAGTCTTACAGCAAGCATCATAACAAATTTTTATGGAATTCTAATCCTTAAAATTTTATCTAATGGAAAAATTCTAAGGAAAATACAGCAGCAATTCATCAATGAAATTTATCTTCTTGGTCACTTTAGTAGGTTAAAATTTCTTAAAACTAACTAACTGGTTATACATAAATTTCTTAAAACTAACTAACTGGCTATATACATAAGACAGGTGGTCACTATATGGAACAAAAATAGCATTACATTTTATGGAAAACAAACCAGTTTTTGAAATTTGGTCTCTTTAGCCAGGTGGTCACTTTAATAGGTTTCACTGTAATCATTTGTAAGTAATGAGTAAGTATAAGACAAGACTGAAGACTAAAAGAGAGAGTAATGAGTATGAGAGTATGAGACTTATGATGAATCGCTAATAATCTGAAAGTGCTTTTGTTACTAATCGATTTTATTTTGAAATTGATTCTAGGAACTGTTATTTAATTTTTAATTCTATTAAAAAAAATCTAATTTAAAAAAGTGTATTAGTTTAGAGCAGCTATTCTTAACTTGCGGTTCGCCAAGCTTTTACGTGGGTCCGGAACGTACAATCATGAATTTAATGAAAGCGCAGAATTCTTCTCCCACATGCAAAAAAAATTTTTTTTTAAATCTGGAAAAATTAGAATTTTCTTAATTTGCTAGGTCCTTCCTGATACACCCATAAAATTTTTTTTTTCACGTGACACCAACCGGTTGCCGATTGATGTTGCGGCCTGCTTAATGTAGCAAACAAATGGGTGGCCCAAGGAAAATAAAAAAAAAAAAAAAGGTCACCCATAAAAATTTTTTTTTCACGTGACACCAACCGGTTGCCGATTGTTGATGTTGCGGCCTGCTTAATGTAGCAAACAAATGTGTGGCCCAGGGAAAATAAAAAAAAAAAAAAAAATTTTAAAAAAAAAAAAAAAAAAAAAAAAAAAAAAAAAAAAAAAAAAAAAAAAGGTTGAGAACCGCTGGTTTAGTGTGTATAATCGAGGCGAAGGTATGAATATTTATTCTTTATATGTAAGTATAAAGAATAAACAGCGTATATTCTTTATACTTACATAAAAAGAATATACAAGCGTATAACAATTTGTGAATGAGAGTTACGAGTTCCTGAGTATTAAAATTAATAGCCTAAATTCATTTTAATCTTAAGCAACCCATTTCCGCCGAAATAAATTTTAACTTAACCACGCAATTATGCTCAAATTATGAATAAACAGATTTATAGTTTTAATTTCGCATTTTAATGATTTTGGGTTGTTTCTCCGTCGTGTGATTACAAAACTCTTAACAAAAAAAAAAAAAGAAACGATGAATTCTTTGGAGAAAATCGTTAATCCAACTAATTAAAAATTAATCTAAACGATAATTTTAAATAATATTGTTTTTATGATAAAAATTTGATGAGAATTACTGAACACTGTATTACAATTTTCGTAGTAATTACAATTAGATGACATGGTTCATAACCGGTTAAAACGGATTTCATTTTTTTTTCCTTTCAAGCAACTTTAATTAAATCTTGACATAACTTAATACAGTATTTATGTTTATTATATTATTTATCGATGTTTAAGAAAGTAAGCATTTATATATATATTATATATAAGCAATTTTCCAAATATCATTTTTTTAACTTAGTGTAAATCTTATCATGACATCTAAAAATCATTTAAACGCAACAGCTTTAAAATGCATTTTAAATACAGTAAAACCTCGATTTTACGGACACCATCCCAAAAAATAAAATAAATAATATAACTCCCCATTCCCCAAAGTTTTATACTCTGCATGCGCATAATATTATGACCGTTGATAACAGTTTATTCAGTGGTCCCCTGTTTGTATTTTTCTGATTTAATCTAGTTGTTGTTTGATAGCAGCTGTGTAGAATCATGCCGTATCTGGCCATATTTTAATTATAAGAAAAATCACAAATTGCTATAATGCAGTTTATAACTACTGATGGAAACAAATTGCCACCTTTTATAATTTTAAACAGAAAAACTGTACCCAAGGAAAATTTTCCTAAGGGTGTTATAATTCGAGCATAAAAATGCATGGATGATAACAGAACTGATGAAAGTTGATTAGAACATGTTTGGGAGAAGAGACCTGCCGCTATTTTTAAAAAAAACAAATATGATAGTATATCTGAAGAAGATTCTCAATATATTAGGTAGCTTATTATGTATATTAAAAAAAAAAAATAAATATGATAGTATATCTGAAGAAGATTCTCAATATATTAGGTAGCTTATTATGTATATTAGTACCTATTTAAGTAAATAAATCTTTCTTATTTTTCAATATCTATTATAAAATAATTTTTTTTCCAGTTTTCCAAGTTTCTTATTTTTCAATACCTATTATACAATTATTTTAATTTTTCCAATTTTAAAATCCTACTGCGGTTTAAATTCGAAGTAATACGGTATTTATTATATGGAAAAATGAATATAAAACAGAAAATCTAGACAAAGCATTCATGAAAGAAGCTTATGGTTTGGTTCTCAGAATAGAGCAAAGAAGTAAGAAAGTAATACATTGCTTAGATATATGGATAGAGATAGAAACAGAAATTTACAAGCTCAGTCTGTATCAAAAAATTAGCAGAAAAATTAATTATTCCAGCATGGTTAGACAAGTTCGTATATAAAAAGCAGCATTTTATAAATATTTTATAAGAGCAAAACTATAGATTACATACGATTAGCATACAAATACTATAGATTAGTCTTTTCCACGAGACGTTTACACATTCATGCGTGTTCACAAATGTTCAAATTGATTTCCACCATACAGTTCACAAAAGAGCACATCTAGCAGTAACATTAATCAAAACTTTATTATAAAAACAAAAACGCTTTCGGTACGGGTGAGTTCCAAACCTCAACAGTAAGTCATCAGTGATTAGTCTCTTTTGACCCAACATCATATTTCTGGAACGACTTGCTGAGTGTGGAGATAAGACGGCGGCTAACATGATGATGAAGACAACGATAATGAATGTTATAACTTCATTATCGTCGTTAGAAAGCATTAAAATTTATTTGCCAGTAAACAGCAACGATGATGATGGATAAATGGTGTAAACCGGTGTCAGCAGTCTCACCACCTTTCAAAAGCGATTACAGTGATGACCGTTTGATGAGCTCATCACTGATTGGCTTGTTGAGCTTTGGAACGGTTTGCTGAAATTTTATTTACTCATCACTGATTAGTCTGTTGAGGTTTGAAATGCACCCTACCTAAGATACCATCTTCAGTTGTACAAAAATTTGGAACACTTAAGGCTACAAGTGATTCTGAAATAGAACATATAATAGAACAAAATTCAAAAAATTAACTTTCAAATAAATATGTGGAGATCGCCGGCTCGCAATATTTGTTTTACAGGAAATAAATTCCTCATTAAGTTTTCATAAACAGTAATTTTTCTTGTTTAATGAAAATTACTAATCAATACGTACAAATAAAGTATCATTAAATATTAATTTATGCGATCAATTTTTACCTAGACTACTTTTCGTTGGAGTATAAGAACTTAATAATATTATTAATTATGAATGCGATGTCGTTAAAGTTAAGTAGTAAAGAATTTGACAACTTCCTCCATTAGACTAAGTGATAAGAAGTGATGTGGAAAAAATTTATTGCAGAACATTTTCAGATAGATTTTTCAAGAAATAAAGGTAAATCCTCAATATAATTTAGCTTTTATTTTATTTTTTTTTTTAATTTTATAAATAAAATAAATGCCTAAACATAATTCCACAATGATTTACTTAGTAAAATATTCAAATTTTTAAAGATTATTTTTTAGTTGCAATTTTAATAATAATGTATTTAATTTTTAATGAAATACATTTAAGAAATAATTTAATAGATTTAAAATAGAAATTGGTTTATTAAAATGAGCGAATTTTCGTAAATCTTTCATCGTTGTAGATGTGATAAAATATAACAAAATTAATAATGAAGAAGAAAAGATGAATGAGTTAATAAAATGCATCGCGGTCTTAAAGAAATAATGTGCATTTTTTTTTCTATTTTGGGAATGATTAGTTATTTCCCGCAATTCCAAAAATTCTTCAGAAATTTACTCTAGTAAATTACTACAACGAATTTTCCAGTCAGCAAATTTTCTAAAATGATTAACGGATAGAAATTACTAGGAAAAGAAAGTTTTTGCTATCAATTTATTTCTTTCTAGCAAGTATATATTAAAAATTTTTCATATAAAAAAAAAGTTATTTTATATATTTTTCTGCTCTTCTCATTATTAATAAAGACGAATATTGATTTATTTTAAAGTTAATTATAAATATTTGTAATGACTTAAAAGTTAAATATTGATATTTATTTATATATACGAAATATTTACAATATTTGAATAAAAGTACAAAACATATTAATAAAATTCATAGATTAACATATGATATCATGCTTTTTGTTTTATTTAATTTTCAGTTGATTAACATTAATAAGACAAACAAGAATTTAATTGATTAAATAATAATAAATGTTTTATAATATGCTATTCACGTATTGTGTTAATGTAGATACTGAAGATAAATTAGAGAGATTAATTATAGAATTCGATGATGAGTATGAATCTTAATATGAAAGCAACCGAACATGAAACAGAAGAAAATATAAACTTATAGTTTAAAAAAGTTTCAAACTAGTAGAAGAAAAGCTAACAAGCTAAATAATAAATGTAGCTTGTTAGTTTTTCTTCTACTAATCTTCTGTTATTTTACTGGAAACAAGTTTTTCATACAATAAAAACAGTGTTATTCAAGAAAATATTGAAGTAGATAGTAAGTCAAAGATTATTATTGTATTTAAGGAATTTTATATGAAATATTAAATATAAAAGTGAAAAAGTAAACGCATAAAATGCGAGATATTTTATAGAATTATAGAAACCAATGGAAATGAATTTTCATAGAGAAATACAGTACAGGTGTTCCTTCTATAGCACGGTTTCCTACAACACGGTTTCGCTCTAGCATGATTTGAAAATTGTGGAAACTTTCATATAACACGGTGCTTCTACAACACGATTTTTACTTAACACATTTAGAAAATTACATTTACTCTCATACGATACAAAACATTTTCATTAATTTTTATAAATCCACACTATGGATATACAATACGCATATAAATTGCAATCATTGGAAAATACTTTGCTAAAATTAATCATTAATGCAATTTCGTTAGTTTCGCAACTTCAAAAATTTAACTTTATAGAATTTTATAAATTACCATTTTCATGATACAGACTTTCTGGTTTAGTAGGCCTCTGAATTATTCTTTTTCTTTCAATATAATGATATAAAACTATATTTATATTAATCAATTTTTTAGTTTGAAATCTACATTATTGAATTTCATATTTTGTTGACTGCTTAAATATATTAAATTTTATTAGATGTTAATTGCAGTAACATCCCGCTTAACGCTGTTTCAATATAACGCGGTTTTTTCGAATTCTATATTTTTTTATTGATTCACTTTGGCGCGTTTTTTCAAACCGTTTTATACTCACATAAATCCGAAATCTCACTAATTTGTGGCTTTGATATTCTATGCCGTCTCGCAATGCGTTTGATATCAGTTCAGTGAAGTACACACGAAAGTCTGCTACGGTCATAGTTCATATTTATGATCGTTCATCAACGCTATTTTACAGTTAAAGTTTAGCCACTATTACGGAAATTATGGATCAGTTTATAAAATGATCTAAATTTTGGTAGAAGTTCAAAGACAGGACGAAATGTCATGGATGCGATGTATTATTATCGACAATCGCTTGCTGAACGAAAGAGGAAAAGGCAAAGATTTTTTGTTAGATGATTCTTAACGAAAAAACAAAAAGTATCAAATGAGTAAGAACTATTAAAATTATTATATTTTTTGTCTGTGAAAATTCACAATATTCTCAATAGTAGCGATATCATCCAAAATAAAGGTTATTATTCTAAATAAAATTTTTCTGCGAATAAACTGAATTTTAATATAATAATAATAATGCTTATGTAAGTTTTTATTTCCTATCATTATTTTAATCTAAAATAAATTGAAAAGTCAAATGATAAATATTTAATTAAGATCTTGAAAGTAAGATATAAACAGATTCTAAAATCTTGAATATTTATTTTAAACAAACATTCACATCTATTGGTTTTTTTTTGTCTAGTCATTCTTTTAAATAAAATATACAGTTGATTAAAAGTGATAACTATATTTGATTATCTGGTTTTATTCCAGAAAATTTTTGTATTCCAAAAATTGCATGTTTCTATAAAAAGCTTATCAAAATGATACATTATATATGAGTTATATCAGTTACTTTAAATCTTAATCTAGAGCAACTGTCCGTCCAGCTTAGCCGCGACCATCGACGCAAGTACGCGTGCGCTAACTGAAATCCAACTTAGCCGCGACCATCGACGCAAGTACGCGTGCGCTAACTGAACGAGTCCAGTGACAAAACAGGGATGACAGCTTCGCACATGGATGTTTTCAAACGCAAGATAACTGATGTTGAATGGAAGTTTATTGTAATGTCGAATGCTAAATGATTAGTTTCGACATTGGAAATATTTTATTGTAATGTCGAATGCTAAATGATTAGTTTCGACGTTGGAAATAATTACTAACAGAATTTAATATAATATTAATTCAATAATTCCCACTCATCATTATACCGACTGCGAATGCTAAATGATTAGTTTCGAAGTTGGAAATAGTATATTTAACAGAAGTTATTGTAATGCTAAATGATTAGTTTTGACATTGGAAATAGTATATTTAACAGAATGATAAAATGATTAGATATGACGTTGGAAATAGTATATTTAACAGAACTTAATATATTAATTCAATAGACATTGGAAATATTTTATTGTAATGTCGAATGCTAAATGATTAGTTTCGACGTTGGAAATAATTACTAACAGAATTTAATATAATATTAATTCAATAATTCCCACTCATCATTATACCGACTGCGAATGCTAAATGATTAGTTTCGAAGTTGGAAATAGTATATTTAACAGAAGTTATTGTAATGCTAAATGATTAGTTTTGACATTGGAAATAGTATATTTAACAGAATGATAAATGATTAGTTTCGATGTTGGAAATAGTATATTTAACAGAACTTCTAAATGATTAGTTTCGACGTTGGAAATAATATATTTAACAGAACTTAATAACATATTAATTCAATAATTTTTATCTAATAAAATATAATCATTATATACATCTGGAATAAAAAAAATAATAACGATATATTTTTTTAGTAAATAGTTTACCTTTAATTAATAACCGTTCTCATCAAACTCTGAATCAGTTGTTGAATCACTATCAGTCAATAAAATACAGAGTGGTTCACACACTTCTTCTATAATTGCGTCTTTATCCCAGTAAGTATACCAACTGCGACTTTCCCTTTCTCGTTTGGACTCATCCACATTAGCTAGGGCTGCTTTCGTGGACGGACAATACTAAAAATGTCGAAAATAAATGTCACGCATGCAATTAAAAATTCTTTGTAACATATAATTAATAAATATGATATGATATATAACTTTCGTAGGTACTAAAAATGTCGAAAATAAATGTCAATTAAAAATTCTTTGTAACATATAATTAATAAATATGATATGATATATAACTTTCGTAGTTTTTTTTGTAGCCCTCCTATAAGTCACAGTGAATCTATGCGGCCCTTGGTCTTAACAACTCTATGCATTCTTGCTATATATGGAATCCATTTTTTTAAAAAGAAATTTTCGTTTCAAGTGACAGCTTTTTTTATTTCTTTCGTTTCTGTAATTTTTAAATGCTTTTCATAATATAAAAATGTCAGTTCAATAACAAAATTAATCAAAAAAAAAAACGCGTGATCAGAAGTCGAGTATTAAGAGTTTAAAATAGCAATTTAGTTCAAATAAAAAAAAAAGAAAAAATTTAGTATTTTTAGTTAGATTTATTTCTAAACTTTCTTATATTATAAGCGAAAAATTTTTATATTATAGGCTGTGTTATTTTTAGATTAAATATTTGAAATATTGAAAACGTCTATAATTATATTACTGTACTGAAACAAATTATACTGTAATTAAAACTTATAATTATAACAATTTGATTTATTTTTAAAGCTAAAATCACAAATCCGAAAATACAAAGCACTTAATCCATCCGGTATATGAGAATATAAGCAAAAGTAAACATATAAAGATCGTGAAAAAAATTTGTACTGTAATGGCAGAAGCGGCTTGTTACCAAGGTTACAATGTCGTCAGATTCGTTTTTTACGCATGCTCAAATTCAGTGTAAACAAAGTTCACTGTAAACATCCATCGAAATAAAGTAAATACAGTAAGTACTTTACGATAGAATTGTCAACCTTCCTTAAAATACAGAAATTTCAATTTTATATATCGTAAATTTCGGAAAAAAATTTCTATTAATTTGTATGAAAACGAATGGATTCCAAATATTTTAAACATATTTTTGGGGGAAAAAATAAAATACAATAACGTAAAATTCAGGTTGTACTATATATAGATTATACAATGAATAATTGATAACTCCTTTTTAAGAGTTTATGCAGTTTTTATAGAATTTCTAATGCATCAGATATAGTTATAATAATTTCATATATTTAACTAATATATTTTAGTTCTGAATGTTTATTGTTTCATAAAATTCACAAATATAATATAAAATAGGCAAATTAAAAAAGAAAATTTAATAATTCCAAGATTCTAAATTTGAATAACAGCAGAACTTGCTGTTAGCTTTAAAAATAAATCAAATTGTTATAATTATAAGTTTTAATTACAGTATAATTTTGTTTCAGTAATATAATTATAGACGATTTCAATATTTCAAATATTTAATCTAAAAATAACACAGCCTATAATATAAAAATTTTTCGCTTATAATATAAGAAAGTTTAGAAATAAATCTAACTAAAAATACTAAATTTTTATAATAATTTCTTTCTTATAATTAAGTAAAAATAAAATAAATACTTTACTTGTATTTTTACTGAATATTTTTTTTATTACATTGTGGGATTCCATACAAGTCTCTTTCATATTTCCACTTTGTTAAACGCTTTACTTGTACTGAATATTTTTTTATTACATTGTGGGATTCCATACAAGTCTCTTTCATATTTCCACTTTGTTAAACAGAATTTGAACATTCGGTATCATTTTTTAATTAATTATCTTTTTTTAGACAGTTAATATATAGAATTCTTTCTCATTCTCCATGATTAAAGGGAGAATAAAACTGTATTGTTTTTAATCAATTAAATTTTTGTACCATTTGTCGTAAATCATAAAATACGAATTAGATTCAATGTTGCTTATTTTTTATTTATTAGTAATTGAATTTTAATGTAACATTATTTAATCATTTTTTCAATTTAATATAAGAATATTTTTTTATTTTTCAAATATTATTGTTTAACATTAAGAATGTAAACTAGTAAACAATCCTAAACGAATGTATGGATACAATGATGTGCAAATTTTACAAATAGTTAATTTCGTCGGAATATTTTAATATATTATCTTAAAAGAAATTTTTATAATTAATTATTTGCTAATACTTAATATAGTAATTATGAATAATGAATTCCTGTTAATCTGAAAAACTAAAGAAACAACTCAGAAATGGTCCCTTTGTTCGGGAGAGAGAATGGAATTTCATAGCTATCATATGAATTCATAAAAAAATACCTTGAAGAGAAAACTGTGATCAACTTATAAATAGATCTAATGACTGAGTTCATTATTCCTAAGAAAATATAGCAGTAAACCTTTATAACAGTCTCAGCTTTAACAATTGAAACCTTCTCTTCAAAGTGATCTGATTGGTAAAATTAGGAAAACAAGGAAAAGAAAAAAGGGAAGAAAGAATTTTTGAGACAGTTTGCAGAGAATAGACAATTTTTCTCTCTTCCTGTGTCCATTGACCATTAATATCGTTCCTTGTTATCAATTGTGTTTGTCAGTATTTTTGTCTTCTGTCCCGTATTATTTAGCGAAGGAATTAAAGAAAATATGAAAAAAAGGGAAAAAGAAATTGTATCTCATAGATATGTCTATGGGACTCACGATTTAATATATTACATTCCATAAGGTTGGCATTAGATTTGCATTTTGCATTTCATTAGTTTGTTTGTAAATTATTGAATAACTTAAATTTATGTTTTTTGCATAAATACAATACTTCATATTCATTTGTGTTATATTGTATATATATAATATTATATCTTATAAAAATTATTGTCAATTTTTTTCACGATTCTTCCTACAACTCTAGACTACCGACCGCGCTTACACATCCTCAAAGTTTATCCGATGTTATCCTGACATGCGTCGGTCTAAATATTAATTATCATGATGGATTATCACGGCCTAAACTCCTTTCTGTCAGAAACTGACGAGAACATAATTGACAGCGTGGTGTTCGACCCCTGCGGACTCTACATTTGCTGTCAGAAGGGGTTCGAATGAAAGATGTCAATAAAATCCCTCATGGATCTCACAATATTTATTATATAAATTTAAATATTAAATAATGGTAAAGCAAACAAATTATTGTATAATTAACTAACATAATATAAAACTACTTCATTTAAAGTAGTAATTTTCTTCAGGCAATTAAATCATAGAAATTTTTAGAAAAAAATTTCAAGATTAGAATTTTTATAGAAAAAATTCGGTAAACATCTTTATGAAAGTTAGATGATAATCATCAGAGAATTATAATAAAAGATCGGAAGAGCGGTTCAGCAGGAATGCCGAGACCGATATCGTATGCAAATTATTAAATTATTATTACAGATAATGAATTCATAAAATTTTTATTTTTAAAAATTTTATCAAAAAGTTTATAATTAAATTACACAGTATTGTTCTCATTCATTATTCAACTTTTTACAAAATAAAAAGCTTGAAAATTCTCTTTCTCTCTTTTTTTAATTAATTAACCGATTTTCTAATAAGGAATTAATAAGACTAAGAATAGCAGGACTATATCTCAAAAATAAAATAACGACTTTTCCAAAATACTCCATAATTTAACGATGAAAACGAAATGATAAATTACAATGAATTATAGATATTTAACCAATTTTTTTTCGTTACAAAATTTTTCTGCTTGAAATTTAATTTTTTAATTGAGATCGATGAACGAAAAGAGAAGAATGATTAGTTTCCATTGAATAGTGAATTCTAGTTATTCAATCAAACTTCATCTTCTGAAAATGTTTCTAAAAAAAAAAAGAAAATTATGTATATATTTATTAAAGGCAGATAACAAAACAAACAGTACTATATAAACTATATATTTTATTCGATAGAAAAAGTACTAAAATTTATGAGATGATGTGTATATTAATAAAAAATTGTTTCTATAATTTAATCCAAAAAGGTTTTCATTAGCGATACTTTCGTTACAGTTCGCCATTTTGTTTCAAGATGGTGAATCAAAATATGTTTACAGTAGGGTAGAGCGGGGTTAGTTGAGCATGTTTTGGTTTGAAGGCATATAAATATTTTCCTATTTACAGTACGAAAATAAAAATCAAACCAAATGGCATGTTTGACATCAGAATTCTTAATTATTAACAGAAAAATATTAAACATGCGAATACAACCGAAAAATAACGTCTCAAATGAAGTCAGACCAAGATGCTCAACGTACCCCGATAGTGGGGTAAGTTAAGCCACCGCTGAGGTAAGTTGGGCAGCGATGTTGAAAACTGAAAATAAACGCGAAAACAATGAAAAGCAATTATATTATTGAATAAGTTTAACAGTTAACGTTATCATAACCTTTATATTAATTTAAAATATTTTCCTAATTCAACCAAACGTCATATTTTCGATTGAAAAACCACGTCAAAGTGAATCAATAAAAATATAGAATTTGAAAAAACCGCGTTATATCGAAACAGCGTTAAACGGAGCAGGGTTAAGTGGACCAAATCTAGTGTTGAACAAAATTTTCACTTACCTGTTGAAACAAAGAAACTTGTGACTGTGCTCGTTTCGATCATGTGACTTCAACTACAGGGGGTTAATACGTCACCTCTCTATAAAATTTCCTTTATTTATGCATGTTCGTTCCTGTATGTGTTTGTGTTTCTGAGAAAAAGACATTGCCCAACTTGCCCCACTGCTCAACTAGCCCCGCTCTACCCTACTTCAATAATACCCTTTTAGAGAATATGAAATTTTATGAGATTTTTTTTCGAATCATATCAAGGAGACAGAGCAGGATTTACGTTATAAGTTAGAGAAGCTACAACTTAGCGCCTCACATTACAAGGGACCATATGATTATGTTTAAAAAATATTCAATGCATTTGAGGGACTTCTTAAACGTTACAACTTAGAGATCACAATGCGCATAAATCTGATCCTAAAAGGAGCTCAAGGGAGTGAGAAATTCACAGCTTCTATTCCACACGCTTTCAAGCTTTCGACTTCTTTTAATGGACTCTTTCTCGAATTATAATAAATACAGTATAGATAACTGATAAATTAGCATTATTTCTAAAAAAAAATTTTTAAACAAACTATTTGAATTTTAACGCTAAATCCAAATTTATAATTGAAAGAGTAAAGAAATATTAATTTTTTAAATTAACAATTACAATTGTTTCAATATCGAAGGAAAACTAATCTCGGCTTTTTTTTATTAAGAATGTTCGTTATTTAAACCTGATACATTATATACTTCTAGAAATTTATACAGAAACTAAATAAAAAACATAAATACCTCTGTAATAGCAGGTTGATGAAATCTTATTTTCATAATTTTGTCTATTCACGAAGCTAATCAATCTTCTTTCTTCGTTTGGATTCCGTCGGAATTCAAAATTCAGTTCCCCTTCGTAAAAGCAACTTTGGATGTTGCAGAGAGTAAAATATGCCAATTTAAGCGAAATCATTAACATATACATCTGCGCGTATTGGTAGGAAAACAGCTGCAATAGTTTGTGATATTGAGTTTATCATTCACTTACTAAGCACGAAAATTTGTATAGTTTAGGAAAATGTAACCATTCCATAGAATCGGATAAGAACCGATGAAATATAAAAACTAAAATTTATTCAAGCAGAATAAAATTTTCTTGATGCAAAAATATCTAATTTCCAGTTTCTGCACTCAAATTTATTCCAAGGTCAACGTTATTTACAATTTAAAAATGTAGTTTCGTTACTAAAGGCAATAACTCTTGTCAAAATGAAAATTTTATAAAAAAATATTTAATTTCAATAAAATAACGACAAAATCTTCATTAAAGAAAATAGTTTTCTTTTTATCAAATCACAGATATGAATAAATTGTTAGATGACACGTACGGATTTCGAACAAAATTATTATTCAATTATCGTGGTAAAAAATTCTGTAGACTATATTAATTACAATTTATTACGAATCAGTTAGGCACTGAATAAATTGGCGCGATAAATTATTATTAAAACGTCTTTAACACGGTTCTTAATTTTTGTTCAACCATAGACCATTTAAGTGCAATATTCCTTTACTCTCTGCGGAATGTAAAAAAAAAAAAGATACGAGTAATTTTAATGGAAGCAAATGATCGACATCTGGACAATAATTGTCACGATCAGAAAACAGAAACTATCGTGACGTACGTCACATAATTTATGTCATCGAGACGATTCCATTATGAGATATATATCTTATAATAAGCAGTACTTTAAAAAATTTAGATTACACGCACGATATAATTTCGATTTTCTTCCTTCATTTTAAAAGATTTTGATGCCATTTATGTTCTCATCACAAAAATATGAATTGATTGCCTATAATCAAAAAGAAACATTCCGTTCTCCGAAACAGCTGCATTATTGCCGCACGTTCTTTCGCTAGTTCAATTCATCTGGCATAGCAGCACATGTCCAAGGAACAGGATTACGTTCAACCACCTGCCGGCATTTACAAAAATTAATCATCTACTACTAACGAACATCTGTTTTTTGAAATATTATATTTTTAATATCAACGAAATTTGAATATTAAGTAATGTGCAATTTTGTAACAAAAACGAAAATCATATATTTTTTTATTAAATATCATCCATCGATACGCATTTATAGAAAAGTGAAGACCAATTTTACAAAATTCACTTAAATGGATTAAAAGTCTGTTAACAACTAGATGGATTATGTTTTGTATAAACAGGCGTGTAAAGCTAAATATTACTTCATTTATATTATACTATATTTATCAAAAGAATGGTAACGTTCTTTAGCGAAACTGATACGTACAGCGCCATCACTACTATGTAGTTCGAGACGCAACGTCAGCTTTGCCATGGTCACACAATAATCATCGTTTGGTAATTATTATAACTAATGGTGAATATAGAAGAAAATTACTGAATAAATGGTCATTAACAGAAGTAACGAGGTCAGACATGAAAATAACATTACCTTTCATTATTTTATTTTATAGCGTCATATGATTCATACATGTCAGTAGCAGCAGACAAAAGTTACATACACCTGAATTGTACATAAAATGCTATTAGTCAATCAAATTAACTCTTGGTATAACGCCAGCGACTGACAATTTGACAATATGACGCTATTAAATCGTTTTAAAGATAATTTGAATTAATCTGCATATATTTTCTATCGCTAAATATTTTTAATAAGGAATAGTGAAAATAACTCATATTTTGTCTTATAACGTCTATTCGACCATTTATTTATTTTAGATATCTAAAGCATTTAGGGAGCATTGTCCGATAGACTATGTTTTGACCATTTATGAAACAATAAGAAAACAAAAACTTAATATTCGACAATTTTCCTTTCCGAGAAACAATAAAGCAAATTAATTCAAAATTCAATCGTGTGCTACATCGCAAATATGGTCGGTCACTTTGCAGACGATTAGAAATGAATCCGTGCATCGGTTACAAAATGATTTTATTCAATAATTATGGTAAATTTCATAAATTTATCTCAAAAATCTTAAAGAAAAATGTTATTCAATCTTTTAATTCAGCAATTACGATAGCGAAAACCATTTCAAAATGGATGTTAAAGATGAACAGATTACAAAATGATTTTATTCAATAATTATGGTAAATTTCATAAATATATCTCAAAAATCTTAAAGAAAAATGTTATTCAATTTTTTAATTCAGCAATTACGATAGCGAAAACCATTTCAAAATGGATGTTAAAGATGAACAGGATAAAGAAAGGCAACCGTATAAATTATATTAAATACTGTATAAATCGATAGGAACAAAACTTTTTGTGACAATTATGTAAGTGCCAAAGTATGACCAAATGTAATTAAGCAATGAAGTAACCACAGATAATGAAGTTTTGCTTGCATAAATTAATTGAAGGTACGATTTTAAAAACAAATATACTAAACTGGGAACTGTCTCTTCTCTTCTCAATAAACTATCCTTAATAATTACAGAAAAAAAATTTGGATGAATCTATAAAAATAAAAACAATTACCCAAAACCGTGAATAAAATTTTTGTTCGAGGATTGCAGTTTATTGTATTTAGTATCTTTACAAGTTTTTATAACTACTTTACGTTTCAATTTTCATTAATACAATATTTCAAACCTAATAAAATTTTATTATTATGGAAACTTTTTATAAAGTTACTTTATGAAGTCGTGATCTTATTACAACTAATAAAACAAGATCCTGATCTGATAGTGACGTCGCATGCCAGTATTCAAAGACATATACGTCATATTGAAACGTGAATTGCGAGTCATCTTGTGTTTGTATTAATATTATCCTTGAACTGAAAAACGGACAGTATAGGCGTTTGGGATACGCCCAATTGGACGGAAATAGGTCACTCTCTCGGTGAACAGACAACTACACGACTTCATCATCGTTCAAATACAATGAAGGAAAGGAAAATTGGATGAAAAGCATTTATGATGATAGTTCTATACGAGTTAAAAACGTAAAATTATTAGTACTAATTTGCAAAATTTGAATTGGAAAATATTTAATAATTTTCGACTTAATGATTAAAAGTTTTCTTTTTTGAAAATTTCATGTTCAATGTTCATAAATTATAAATCGATTTTAAAAATATTTTATTTATAAAAAAAATTGACGTAAAAAATTTCTATAGGAAAATATTTAATAATTTTCGACTTAATGATTAAAAATTTTCTTTTTTGAAAATTTCATGTTCAATGTTCATAGATTATAAATCGATTTTAAAAATATTTTATTTATAAAAAAAATTGACGTAAAAAATTTCTAAACGTTTAACTAATAATGTAAAATCAAGAAATAACTACCAGAAATTTTAACTAAGATCTTTTAGACATATTTATTATTATACGATTATTTAAAAGAATAAATAAAAACAAATTGAAATGTTGACTTCCTACTACTACAAATTTTTTAAGGACTATCTTCTGAAAAGTCATATAGAGTTCAAAAGAAAATTCCGAAATGTGGTATTATGAGTGCATATGAAAATAATTCGCAAACCTTTCAGTTAACTACCATATCAAAACTAGCGACTTTATCCATATCTAAAGCAAATTTATATTTTTCGAGAGATAAAGGCTTTAACAACTAACTAAATATTATAAGTTATAAATCTTCATTTTCTATTCCAAGAATTATTGGAATATCCAGAATATCAGTGGAATCTATAAAGATAAGATTTATCTACATTCAAGGGCATCTCAATTAGAATTGGAATACAGCATATATATATGAAACCCTTGTATAATTTTAAATGTTGATAACTTAAATTCTAAACGAGATAAAAATAATCTGTAAAATGCATCAGAAAGATAACTTATTCCAGTTTTGGTATTTTTAATATTAGGAATATTAAGCTTCAATTCATAAAACTTATTTATTTATTCAAGATAATCCATATTAAATAAGTTAAAAGAACGTTTCGGTCCATAACAAAACTGGAATAAATTACTTTTCTGATTCATTTTTACAGAATGTTTTTATCTCGTTTAGAATTTCTTATTGCATAACTAATAATAAAAGTTTCGTTCATTTCACTCAATTTATTTTAAACTAAATATTACTTTATATTTATTATATAACCGTTTTTCTTATCAATATTTATATAAGCTATATAATACTAATATAAACTTAACTTTCGCTGTAAACATCTATCGATCTGAGAATAATAAGGACGAAACAACGGTATTATAGCTAAATCTGAATATTGAGTTCCTAGAATAGCAAAACAAATTAAGTCTTTAGACTTAAAATATGAAGTGAATTTTTGACATCGGTTATCATCCCTTTTATGGAAGGAAAATATTACATATTACAATACAAAATTACTCTTAAAAGTTATTTAATATACAGAACAGTAACTTATTTTCAGAATATTTCAAAATAGAAAACTGCCTTTACTCATTTCTTACTTTATTTTCAAGCTTATAAATCAATAGAAACATCTGAATGATCAGTTAGAAAAATTGAAATAATCATTTGATGATCGATTAAAATACTAGATTAATTCTTACAATAATGAAAAAAAAAAATTATTATATCACCGTTTCGTAAATATCATATTCAGCTATTCAGCCGTCGAATGGGGAAATAATGTAATACTGGGGATGTTCAACAATGGCGAGAACGCAAATAAAAATATTTAATACATTACAATTGTATTAAATATTTGTGAAGTATTAAAAATTAGTGCATTAGTGAATTACAGTTACCAATCAAATGGCCGGTTGCTCCAAACAATACTGTAACAAATTGAAGAGTGGACAGAAATAAGTCAATTAGATGGTTTTGCAATCAGAAAAACAAAAAAATACGTCCTAGTATTTGCCTAGTTTACGATATAGGTAAGATATTTTTTGGGAATTCCATTTAAATATTAAACAAAATTCTCATATTCAAGTTAAATCGCGTTAATATAACAAATACTATGTTTATACAGAAAGTTAAACGATATAAAGAATTGTAATTTCAAGTTAAATCGTGTTAATATAACAAATACTATGTTTATACAGAAAGTTAAACGATATAAAGAATTGTAATTTAACTTTCACTATTTATATTAGTCGAAATAGAAACTGATCAAATGATTTGAAACATATTGCTGAAACTTTTTAAATTTTATAAAAATCCTATTGTAAAAGTTTTTCTATGTACACATAAACATCAATCACAATAAAATATATATACTTTATATATAAAGCAACTGACACGATTAAATTTAAAATAATTTTTTTTTTTAATTCTATACTATTTAAATTTTCCACTTCATCTAATTTAAAGCCATCATATTTTGATTTGAATTAAACTAATCAACATTCGAACATTATCAATATATTATTTAAGCACTTCAAGTCAATAAAATTCCGGCCATAACGAATTCAATTGACTCTTGATTCTCTTACTGTGAACATGGCAAAAAGCTAACTCAATCTAAAAGTGGGTGATCGTAAAATGAGAAAAGTCGAAATTGCATTGCTTATGGAGAATGTCTATATATGACATTCTCCATAACCAGTGTATAATAATGACCATTTAATAAGAAAAAATTTAAAGTATATTAATAACTATAAATTAAGGTCATAGATTATTATGAGAAATAGTCTTTATATTATAATAGTCAAAAACTGATCAGATAAAATTCCGCAAACGTGTTAACAAAATTTTACAAAAATAATCCATCATTATACAGTATATCATTACACAAAGAAAATACTTCGATATTATTCTCAAAATTGCTAAAACATTTTTAAAAATGGATTTAATTTTACCAGTAAGTCATCGATGTATTTGATAAAACAAAACAATTTTTTTTATTTATAAACTGCTAGGTCTGATTAAGATATATAAAAATGCTAATCAGTTTTTATATTTATTCAATATTGTTTAAACAAACAGTTTAACCAAAAATAACTTACCTAATTTTTATTTATTTAATTGGTATAATCTTATTCCAATCTTAATTTGTTTGAATGCATACCATCTATATTTATGTATCAACTTGTTAATACAATACTATTCAATTACTCATTTACCGATTGATATGAAGATTGGATAGGAAAATATTATTCAATTAGTAATAAGTTATTTGATTTGATTAAAGTTTAGACTTGAAAATTTCAAGACAAAACCATTATATAGATCTTTAATAAAATTACTTGCTTCTTAAACTCCAAATAAAGATATCATGGCAAGATTGAATTTTAACTCCTGTATCTATATTCACTGAATGATAATTCTATTGCAAATTTAAGAATTTGTGTCACTAATTTAAAAATTTCAACTAATTCAATTGACTAGTTGAGATTTACGGAATTTGCATTCAATACTTACGATATCACCTGTGAATATATGCAAAACGAAATCTTGCAATTTTCATTATTATTGAGTGATTACTCAATCTTAAACAAAAATTTTATATTTTACAGTATTGTGAAAAGATGTATCATCATATTTATGTTTTTTTTTTTTTTTTTTTAGTTCTTTTAAGCACTTTTTGAGAATATCTTTTACTGTTTTTATTTTGTCTTCATAATCTATTTCCAAAACATTTTACAAACAATTGAAACATTGAACATCAGTGATAATGCTTCCATTAATTAATAGTAAAATAAACAGTTTACTGATTTAATTTGTTTAGAAACAATTATTTGCCTGAATTTAAAACTAATTTTAAAAATTCACTTAAACTTACCATATTTGCCAGCATGGGAGTCAAAACTTTTGAAGAGAGCAATACACACACACACACACACACACATGCAATTTGCTACAAGAATGTCACAACTCAAAAATTGGGAGTTTTCAGTTATTGGCATAGAAGGAATCGCTTCGAAATATACTTTCACCTGGTAAAGTGCCAAATTCAATTTGCAAAACTTGCCTCTGGAAGGCATGTTGTGTCGTTGTTGCATTCATTGAATTTAGGTACATTTCAAAATCTTTAAAAGTGTCTCCTGAAAAATCACGGTTTTTGAGTTGTGCCACTCTTGCAGCAAATGAGCGGTATATATATATATATACAGTACTGTATATTATTGCTCAAGTAAGAATCACATTATTTCAGCGTTTAACGTGCATTATCAATCGATCGCGAAGCTTTTGTCGAAATATTTGGTATTATAATATCATCTAATTATTTATTAGTAAATTAAAAAAATGCATATCTATATTTTTTTAGTATTTTTATAACATACATATTACACTTTTTGTAGAAAAATTTCATAATTGGTAGATAAATGATTTTTTGACATTATAGCTTTGATATAGGATTATATTAATTATATTCAAATGCATGTTTGAATATAATTAATTAAATTAATATATTTTTCAAGTATGCAATTATAAGTCGCAAACCAATTCCATAAAAGTGAATTTTTAAAATTACAGTATAATTGGGCCAATATAGTATCTCATTTAGTTATCAAACATTTTATTCTGTAATCAAGAATCAAGTGTAACAAAATGATGGTCGATTAAATAATTTGTTTTATCTGTATTTAAAATAATTTCGGATTAATTTGAATAAAGATTTATAAAAATAATTAATCGAAACATGGATAGCTGAATTAATTCATCAATTTATCATTTATCTTCCTTATCTATTTTACATTGTTTCATGATCTCGGCCTGAAACAAGATAATGTAAAATAAAACAAAAAAGTAAAGCATTTTTTACAACTTCCACTAAATTTCTGAACTGTTTATTTGATTATTGAAATAAAGATAACTTCTACAATTTACTTAAGGATGGGAAATCGGAGAAGTTATTCAGAAAATTAGTCTAGCAAAAATCGTAATTAAAGACAAGGACAAAATTAATAATGAGCACCAAAAATTTATTATTGGTACTAAATAGTATTTGATACAGTTAATCGATTTTTGTCTTCTTTTATCTTTATGTATTAAATAGACCTATTAAAAATATTTACAGTACATAAAAATATCAATAATTTCAATTTATTACTAAAATTATTAAATAAAAAAGATTAATCGAATTCATTTCTGGTAACATTCTTTAATTTGTGACACATTTTCATCAATTGAATTAATGGATTAAAAAATTTGTTTAAATTTATCAGTTTTAAGAAATTATTATGCACGTTAGAGGCCACGTCAATAATTAAACTTTTTGTTTAATAGTATCATTTGCAAGATTAATTCATTCATTGGTAATTTCCTAATTTATATTTTTCTAAATACAGTACACTAAAATTCTTTTTTAGTGTACAATAAAAAACTAATAGGTCTACTCTTTGAACACGGTAATTCTATCTACAATAGTTTAGTTTTGCTTAAAAGCAGTTGCATTACTTATCAATTTTTCATTAATTAATAAATAACCCACTTTCCGATCAGTTATTTTATCATTTAATTTAAAATAAATTACTATCTTTCTCTATGACTGTAACATCATTTTTTTAGGATATTGTACTGTATTATTATTTACAATACATCGGAAGCATTCTATCTGCCTCTTGAAATATTAACTGTATAAAAGATTTTTTAAATATTTTGCACATCTTTTAATATTGAACAAAGAACAGTAACCATTCTTTGCATAAGACAAATGTTTAGCATTAGTTTTAAACTTCTAAAAAATCATTCTGTCAAAAATCATACGAAGAAAACGATGGGTACAAACAAAAGTTAACTTATACTCACAACATTTATTATTATTATTTTTTTTATAATGGAATCTGATGCTTTGCAATTATAGTTAACTGACTTTTAATTACAAGAACGGTAGTCTATTTGGGAGGAACGAAGTTGATTATGGTATTTTTTTTACAGAACTTCTTTCTGTAAGATCTATTAACTGTACTTTTTATAAAGGATAACCGCTGATTTACAGAATTAATCACGAAGATAACCGTTGAACATCCAACACAATCTAGCATCAAGCAGATTAACACTGGGGAGTGCTGGACTGTTTTGTTTTTTACTATTCTAAAGAGGTAGAATATAACAAACTTAGAACTGAATCCTTCTTAGTTTCAATAACCAATTGAAATTATATTCTAAATATTTACATATTGTACCCATCCGATATTATCATCATTATTAAACCGTACGTATATTGTTTAGCAGATATTCCGACATCTCCTACCATATTTCACATAAAGCGAACTTAATATACCGTATTAATTTATTCACGCGATTGCTACGATAATATGGTTAGTACTGATAAAAAATATCCGTAAACTTACCTCAACTGTTAGAGAGTTGTGGCGGCTTCTATTTGGCACAAGTATGATTTGAATAAAGTTTTGGTGCTTTTTTACAGCAATTTCTTTATACCGGAAGGCACATTCACTCTGACGTACGCTATATCTGACGGTTTCTTCATCGTATCTCCTACGCTTGGAAGTTCTTAACATTGGCATGGCGATTCTTGATTCTTGATTATTATAAAAAGACGAAAATAAATTATGCCTAATGCTACTAGAAAATACTTGTTGTTGTTGTGTAGTTAATATGTTCCAAGTTGTCTTCAAGTTATGTAAAATATTTTTTTGTTCATCTAAATTTTAATTGAAATAAATAATATCTGTAAATTTATTCTAATAAAAAATTATTATTATTTCTATATATATAAACATGCTGCCTTTCAGCACATGTAAATTAATTCTTATATAATTCACATTATAGGATGATTTTATACTTTTTATTAAAATTTATAATGATTCATTTTCATATTAACACATCATTACCATCCAAAGATTCATTGCCAGTAACATAGGTTATCATCATAAGAGATGTACAGTATCTCGCAATATCTGAATCTAGATCTCTAACGAAATTCGTAAGACCCTGGTCAATCAGTTAAATTATTATCAGGGCTTGACAAATTTCAAAAAGTTAAGTAGACAATTGGCTACCACTGCAAATTTCAATTTGTTTTCTATTGAAAACACAAATCTATAATAATGGTTACTATAATTTTTGGGAAAAATTTTTTATTTTACAAGCCTCTTAACAAAATTTTTCAGAATATCATTATTTCAAAACTATCATCTAATTTTAACCTTATATCAACAAAAAAGATCAAATTTGCAAACAATGAAACAGAGTTTAGCTGCAAAAATACATTAAATAACGATTTTCTGGAAAAATTTCATGATTCCTTCAAATTAGGATATTAAAATCAAACTCTTGTTATGTAATATTCACTTTTGGAAGATCATCAGAATAAGCAACATCCTGTGTTTCAAAACTGTATTCAAATGGCAGTAGTATTTGATTATCTCTCTGCCACTTAGTCATCTAATGAACATTTGCATTAACTTTCATATAAATCTGTATGTAACCCCTACTAATTCAATTCATTAAAATTTTGAATAATGCAAATTTTAAGCCACTGTTGAGCTAGAATGTAGCTTCAAATTAATAATTAATAGTTTTTCAAATTATTCATCATAATAACAATTACAGATTGTATACTCTGAATTGGGGACTGTAGTTTACTTTGAATTAGCAAAAATATTGAATTAACAAGATTTTACAATATCATTTTGCTTTATACTGTAAAAAATATTTTGGTATATTTTTCCGAATGTAAACATGTTAATGTATAAAATAAAACAATACTTTAATTCTTTACAATGATTTATGTATTTTATTCAAATTATTACTATTTATATGTATTTGTAATATAAATTTTTTAAAATATATTTTGGTACAAAATTATTAGAACCCAGAATTTCTAACAAAGAAAAACCAGCTATTATTTAGTGATCACTGACAGTGCAAATCTATCCTGAATAAAGGAAAAAAAATATCAATAATCTGTACTTGTTAATTATAAAAGTTCTCATATTTTCTAAAACAGTTATGCTATCATTATATGCTCTTCACTTTTTCTTAAATATACTCAATAACAGTTCAAAAGCTCATTAAAGTGAAAAAGGAAATTTTATTACCGTAGAACTTTCGGCTTTAGTAAGACATCTTCAGCGGTTGATTTTAACAAAAAGAATAAACCATGATTCTAATGATTTATTCTTTTTGTTAAAATCAACCGCTGAAGATGTCTTACTAAAGCCGAAAGTTCTACGGTAATAAAATTTCCTTTTTCACTTTAATGAGCTTTTGAACTGTTATTGAGTATATCTCATATTTTCACATTTAAATTGAAAATCTTAAAAATCAGAAACAAATTAGGGATTGGTTCCCATTCAGATATTTTTATGAATGAATATTTGGAGAATAATTTCTATCTGTGTTTTGAATTCATTAATAATTTAAAAAGAAAGTTTATTTCATAAATAAATTTATTATTTTAATATGATGATAACCGAAATCTAATAAAATCAATGATTTTAAACTGAAAACTATTATAAGCTATATAATCAATAAGAATAGAGTTGATAATTTAGATAAAATTTTAGTAGTCTTCAGATTCTAGAACAACTGATTGGAACTTTTTCAACTTAAATGTTAGTTATGTAAATTCATTCATATACACTATATTTAAATTTTCTATTAGGTAAAAAAAAAATTAAAGTCACTACAGAAGTTTATTTATATTTTTTATCTCTAGACAGAACTATTATAAAACATTTGAAGACTGCTAAAACTGAAACAGCTTTTTTGAAATGAGTTTGATTGGCCATATTGTTTTCAGACTATATATTTAATACTGTATCTTTAGAAAAGCATAGATTTTATCCATTTCTCATTATCTGTACTACACCATTACTTGCAAGGCATTTAAATCTGTTGAGAACTATATGTTAAATTAATTAAAGAGAAAATTCAGTCAAATGCAGCCAAACTGTACACTGAATGCAGGCATCCACTGTCCTGGTTTCACTGACCAGAATTGCTGAGTACCCAGCCTAGTCATCATTGAAAATGAAAGTGAAGTGTACATTTCACTGGCAGCTACTGAGCTGGTAAACAATAGGACCAATGAGATGATACATAAGATTTACCAAAACTAACCAATTGATGTGGAGCTAACAAAATAATTTGTCAAAATTATAATGGCTTCTCTGGCATTTGGGGAAATTGTTATCTGTTATTTCAGCAATTACAGTTTTTTCCAGTAAATGTTTAGAGAGAAAAATATTTTTAATAAAACAAAAGAGTTATTAAAATTGTTTGGATTTCCTTTTTCATGCTTAAAAAACAATTTGTCGCACAGTAACTGCCAAATGATCCCAATAAATAAAAGATATAATAAGCTTTTTATCCAGTTTTGTGTGATGAAATATGTCTGGTTGCTAAAAGTTTTAAAATGTAACATAAAATCATTATGTTTGGCTCCATATCACAATAAACATGCATGATGATGACTATATTACTAGTTAAAGGTAAACCGAATACAGTACAATATTGTTATTAAAGTTTCACTTGATTGGTCATAAGCAATTTGCTGAGTACGGCAGAGAGCAGAATTTAAACTTGACAGACCAGCCAGGCAATTGGCAAAATTGGCAGCCCGTCAAGTGGTTACCGTGGTAACTTCTGATGTCTGGTAATATCAGGACAGTGGATGCCTGCCTTGAAGCTGTCTTCTGATGATATGGGGAGTACATCAAATGGGTATCATTTTGTCTTGATCTTTTATAGAAAATACATCTATTTTTTGAATTATGCAAATAATGGGGATAGAAGTTTTTTATATATCTTGGATTTTGTGTAAGTTGAAAAGTAATTTTTTAACAAACATTTTGAATTAAAAACTCTCTGGGCCGATTGTTTAAATGTGTTCTAGACCTTGGCTGTGGTCAGAACTAAGGTTTTATAAAATTTGCATTGCATAAACGAAGCATCTTAACAAATGCAGCTCAGACGAGGAACCGGTTCTAAAATACATTTCTAGACCAGCCATAAGCCAGCTTTAGAATCTATAATTGCGTCTTCTTGTGCATGCGTTAAATTTTTATAGTTTGTAGAATCCTCTATATTTAATTTGAATTATTAATGAGTGAAATATAATTTAAAAAATATATTAAATGTTTTAAATGTAATTTAAAACATTCTTCATTTCTTCACTTCGAACTTCTGCCATATTACTGATGTCATCGATAGAGCCCGAGATACTGATTGGCTGAAAATTTTCAAATGCTGTCAATGATAGAGCTCCAGATACTGATTGGCTGAAAATTTTCAAATGACAGGGGCACATAGGAACTGCAGTAACAGCCAAGATTTGGCCACTGACCGGTATAGTCAACGTCTTTGCAATGCTCGTAAAACCACGATTTATCTGAATGCCGTCTAGACTTGGTTTTTGCTGTAAACTGTGGACTATAAAAACTCTGTTTAAACAATCAGCCCTCTGGGTTAAGTGGACTATAAGTTAATGGATTAAGTGGACTATAATAATAAAAGTGATTGTCAAGTATTTACATAACATTATGACACCATATTGTTCCTTGACTGAAGGGGAGACAACTTGCATGGAATGATATCATATCAGTGATATGATAATTAAGATCACCAACAATAAACAAAAATATAAATAAATCAAGAACATTACATTATTAAAAATTCATATTATTAACTAACATGTTTGCATTTGTAACCTACAAATACAATAAATGTTTATGCTCTAATCCAACAAATAATATGAATTTTTAATAATGTAAACTAACATGTTTGCATTTGTAACCTACAAATACAATAAATGTTTATGCTCTAATCCAAATGTGATACTGCTTTCTTAGGCATATAACTAGAAAATGTAAAAAATAGACTCAGCACTTACAGCAGTCCCGTTACGGGACTGCTGTAGACTGCTGTAAGTGCTGAGTCTATTTTTTACATTTTCTAAATTTATGCTCTATATAAATATATCATTTTTATATTTTAAAACATTAATATTAAATTTATGTAACAGAAACTATTTTCCTTTTGCATAGAAATATCCACAACAATGTTAGTGATTTACTGTTAGCTTATCTTGAAACAGAATATAATTCTAAAGTTTTCAGTTACATATTTCAGTTATTTAATTAATTAATTAATTAATTAATTATAACTAGCCAATTAGCAGGAATTATTATACTCACAGATAAATTGTTTTAATAAAATTCAAAGGAGCGCTTTTGGAATTCTTGTATTTCCTCTTCAACTTTACCCATCAAAAATAATTCTATTCCAATTCGTTGTTCTTTAAATTTAAAATTTAAACTTCCCGCACTCTTCCCAAAAGATTATCAAAACATAAATATGACATTGAAAAAGAGAAGGACACTACTTCTCTGGCACAAAGAGCTTTAAACAGTAATCTGGATATAAATTGGGATAGTGTAAAGATCATTAAAAAACAAGAAAATCCATATATTGGAAGGTGGGAAGAATCTCTTGCTATATTAAAAAAGAGAAAACAACCGATTAAACCTATCAACAAATTAGACCCAGGAGAACTGAGTAGTGCCTGGAAGTTTTGCTTAAACTAGTTTTAACACTGTAGATTCATTATAAATAAATTTTTGTTTCATCGTATTTAATAACATTTTAACATTTAAAAACCTTTTAAAATTAAGTTAGAAAACCAGTTTATTATGGTACGTGCCTTAATTATTTTAATAATTATGTTCAATTTTAAATTTAAACAACGAATTAGAATAGAATTATTTTTGATGGGTAAAGCTGAAGAGGAAATACAAGAATTTCGAAAGCACTACTTTAATTATTAATTTTAATAAAATTCAATTAAATAAGTTAAAGTAAGCAGTGAATGTACATATTTCAGTTTTTATGCTGTAGCATAAAAATTTACTGATTCAACATAAAAAGTACAGTGCTCCCTGGATATAACGCTGTCATTTATATCGAGAGTCTTTCCTGTTCCCCATTCTTTTGAGAAAGATTCTGAGAAAAATATAATACAACACATAATTGACGTCCATCCGCCTTGCTAACTTCTCGTCACCATATTTAAATAATAATAGAACTAGTTAACAAAACTTCCAGAACTATTATTATTTATAATAAAATAATAGAAATTCGAATTCATGTTAATAATTCTGACAGTAATTTATATAAAATTCAAAATATCTTTGAAAAAAAATTAAAAATTTTCAGATGGCAACTTCAAAACATTTTCGATTGAAAACACGAGTATTCAAAGCAAATGAAAGGTTATTTGTAGCAGGAGTTCATATCTGACAAGTTTTTTTTTAGTGGCTGTTTCGTGACTTTAACAAGTTTTACAAATATAGTTATTGTTTTAATAACATTTAATTTATTTAATGGACAATGGCAACCAATAAAAGAAAATCTTATACCATTAAGGAGAACTAAAGATAATAGATTGAGTGAAAAGTGGTGTCTCAAAAGCACAAATAAAAATGGGAGTTGGATATTACGGAAGGAACAACACAAGGATGGATTGCAAAAGGTAGATTATGAACTTTCCTGGATAAATTGGACATCTTTCTCTTATTCTCTAATTAAGAATCTCTAAATTAGAGAATAAAAGAAGCTGTCGGTTATAGTATGGTTGTCTTATAACTTAGGTAGGATCACCATCCTGCAAACCCGGGAGCACTGTATTTAATAAGTCTTCTAGTACTTAATAAAATTACATTATTTTTAATAAACACAGTTATTAAAAATAATAACTGATTATTAATACTTTTGCATGTTCTTAATAAATATATCAGAAATTCTGTATGTTAGTAATAGATGAATCTATAAATCTTTTAAATATTTTATTACTTTGTTGTAATTTGATATAAAGGACAATTTTTTCTAATAAACTGATATAAATAACTGATTTTATAAAAGTTTAAAAAAATATGGAAAATTTTTAAAAATTCTTAAATTCTTTTATGGTTTAATATAAAATAATTTTACATTTTTACTTATTAAATCAAAATAATCACAGCATTCTTGCAAGAAGTGCTGTGATTATTTTGATTTAATCAATGATAGTTCAAGCAGTATAATAGTAAAAGTTAATTTTTACTTATATAATTCAAAAGAAAAACTTGTACTAACTTGCAATAAAAACAAAAACAATCCCCTCAATATATTTTTAGAATTAAAAAGAAAAATTAAACTTGCCATTATATTTCTTCCTCTGTAATGCTCAGGATTATTATTATATTGCGACTGATAACCTGGTCTGACATGTAGTCCTCGATACTAAATATATACTAAATAAATCTGTGAATACCTTGCTCCCAATGTAATGATTTAATTATTTTGTATTGAAATACTTCTTACTTTTAGTATTAAATAAAAGTAAACAATAAGATAAGTAAGATAAATCATTTATTCAAAAATGTTTTGGCTATCCATATAGCCAAAACATATTTGGCTATATGGATACAGCCAAACGTGGCTGTATCCATACATGGATAGCAAAAAACATTTTTGAATAAACAATTTATTTATTCAAAAATTTTTGAATAAACAACTTATTTATTTAAATTATTTTGTGTCTGTTACTTTTATTAAAATGCTTATCATAATAAACTCTGTAATTAATGATGAAACAATGATTTTTAAACAATTGATTTTATTGATCTTCATTTAATTTTATGATGGACAAATTTCATTCTTGAGAATAGACTGGAACCCATCTTTATTATGGGAACCCATCTTATCATATCTATGGGAAATTGATTCTTGGTTTATGAGTTCTTACTTTATAAGCTTGCTCTGGATCAAATTAACATATAAAATTAAAAACTACCTATATATAATTCATTAGCTATAACATTTTCCATTATGATAATTATACAAATTTTACAATAATTAAGATTTATTACCTCTTGGAGAAGAACGGAAATCACTTCCTCCTCCTCTGTATCCTCTATTTCCCCGAGAACCTCTACGATCATCACCTTGTGGACATTCACGAGCAAAATGACCTGGCTTATTGCATTTGAAGCATTTGTTAGAACTCATGATTTTTTTCTATCTGAAAATGAAAAACTTAATATTTGTATTAAATTTAAAAATTATGGAAAAGATTTTCTAAATCCAATTTTCCACAATATAAAATGGAATTTATAGACAGAAATAAATCAACAACATTTCATATAAAAAAAAACATTGATTGCTAGAATGGATTATTGTTTTAATGAGTTTCAATTTGTTAATTACATTTTTATAGCATATTTAGAATCTATATACATTTTTTGGGAATAAAAGTTAATTGAGGTTGAAAATTTTTCATCCAAAACAGAAAATGAATTTTTCTTCATGATGTATAATATCAAAGAATAAAATACAAAATTCTATAAAACATTACAATTTTAAATGAATTTCATAAATATTGATTATAATTTTTATTATTTTAACAATTTTATAACTTTTCAAATATTTTTACAATAAACAAATAAGACTGCAAAATTCAAATGTAGATAAGTGATTTGCATAGAAAACAACTGTTTATATACCAATATTTTAATTAATATGCACAGTATTTTAAATCAAATTGACAACTAGGTCCCAAATTAAAATAAAAAATCTGAACTAGCTAATAGGACCTTCAGCCCGAAAGTGTTCCTGCATCTTTAATTTTAAGGTCATATTAGCTAGTTCATATTTTGTTTTCAGTTATTTTATGTTGCCAACAATTATTATATTAATGATTACATTGTATTGGCTTGTTTCAACCATAAAAACTCTGGTCTAAAAAAATAATAGCCTAATGTTATCATGTTATCAATGAAATAGCCCATGGCAAAGGGATATTCAATCTTTTGGATGTCATAAGTGTGTATGGTCTATGACAGCTCCGCAATTTTTTGTCGATCTCGTTTATTCCTCTTTACTTACAAATTTAATTAAAACTGAAAACATAATAATTTGTCATTATTTTGTATTAGTTTTTAATTCTCTGTAAGTATTGCTATTGTTTATTTATTTTTCAATAAAATTGTCAAATAAATAATTTTCTTATCATTTGGAAGTATGCACATGAAAAGTTTCCAATATTAACTGATATTATGCAAAAAATTGTTGTTTTGGATCGACATGCTTGTTAGAATCTGCTTTTTTTAGATATGAATGTCATAAAAAATTAAGAAATCAAGTTATAAATGATCATTTGGATGATGGTCTGGCATTGGCCATTTTTTCATATCAATTGACTACGAAAATATCGAGCCCAAACAATGCTAAATTTCACATTAACTTTTTTTTTAATCAATTAGCATTTTCTGTAACTTATGAGTTTATAATCAATCCCTTGTTTTTTCTAGCTTTGGTTTTCCAAAACAGAGAAATAAATATTTTATTCCAAATTTGTTTTATTTGCTGAATTAAAATAATTAAAAGTGATAAATTTTTAAATACACAAATAAAGTTTTTAGTTTCTTTAGAGTTTTTAGGGCTGGGAGAGTGAGTCCTCCAAAGTGAGTGAGAGCATTTAACTGCAGTTACACTTAATCAGATATCAGGTTGGTGAACATGATCTATATAAGCGAGTAGATCGCGGAATAATTTACTTGTTAGTATAGAAAAGTAGTTCGCATAGTAGAAAAGGTTAAACACCACTAGTCTATGACATTCAAAAGATTGTTATAGACAACCTTTTGGATTGTATAGATAGTATAGGCCTACACAATAGACAAATATTACAAACTGCTATTCAGCTTGAATTCAGAAGCAACTACTAAGGGAAAATTTATTAAATAAAATCAATTACAGTGTTGTTCCATGCTTTACTACAATGTAGCACTTTACTATAATGTGATTCTTTTAATTTTTCAACTATAAATATAAATATTTTTCAAGAGATGTCTCTGAATTTTATTCCATGTAGTAACTTTTATAAACATAGTGGTGGTTTAAAAGAATAAGATTAACTGCATTTATAAATAAATTTTATTGCAATACAAAAATTATGAAAGGAAAGAATAGATTCAATTAACAAGAAAACTGATTTATTTATTTTTTTAGTAATAATTCAATATCAGTAACTATTTCTATGATAGCTAATTGCAAACAGTGCTCCAGATGAAAATAATTCTTATCCTTTTAAAAATATTTTTTGGAAACTTTGTGCAGATCACAAGTAACCTACCATTATTAACCTAGTAGTCAAACTGGGCAACAAAGAATGGTGAAATGCAAATTAAAATGTGAATTATATACAGTAGGTTCCAGATTTATGATAACCTGATCAATGACAATCCATATTCAAGCACTGCCATCAATGATTTCGCAATAATGGCAGCCAATCAAAAGCATGTTGTATTTTAACCATGCACTATTCATATTTAATTTTATATTCATATTTTTTCTCATATCTCCAATTTTTTAGGTATCATACTCAATCGATGCAACCCCATTTTTCAACTGATTGTCAACTGTTATAAGCGTGAGTGATTTGTGGTGAGTACTGGATGCTCAGCTGCTTAATATCAAATAAAAAGGAAAGCAGCATATAATATAAAAAAAAAAAATGGCAAGCAGGCAGATCTTGAATGCTGTTTTTTATATAAAAATTAGATGATTTTATTTAAATTCAAAAATATTTTCTGAAATGTCATGTCATTCTAACATTGTTTTTCAATATCCCATAAAAATGCTCCTTCTAGCAACCAGATGATGAAGTAGACAAAGAACATGATAAGATGTATTGTACAGCATGCTCATGTAGTGTGAAGCAGAGAACAACAGTTGTACATGCATTCCTTGTGCCGTTAAAGTCTACAGGAAATAGTGGTGTCTGAAGGCACATAAGACATTATACTGCATGGATTTAACTAAGGATATACAGAAAGGCACAAAACATCAATATCATATATGGGTGGGTACCCTAAATGTCAGAAACTGTCAATCTCTTGTAATGATTACAAGAGATTTATTACTCTTTACATTACAAGAGATTACTTATTGAGTACAGATAGGCCTCGATTAGCACGACTTCGATTAGTGCGACTTAAAAAACTGATATCATTATTCGGTTAGCACGAGAAAAGATTCGATTAGTGCGAGTTGTAAACACAGATCAGTCTTACTAACAAAGCTCCTTTTATGATGTCAATTAATAAATTACCGTTAATTTTCGGTTAGTAAAACCGGACGAGGAGCAGTCCAAGAACGGTCCCACGATTTTGAAAGGGTTTCACCCTTTCAAAATCAACATTCAACCAACAATCAACCCTTTCAAATGAAACATCAGAAAGATGGGCTTTTTGCTGTTAACTGTTTAACATTACTGTACTATTATAGACTTCTCTAAATCTTAAATTATTTGAAAAATTCTGAATGAAATTAATATTCATTTAAAAACTAAATTAAATACCTGAAAAGAAAAATGTTTAGTTATAATTTCAAGAACTCTGAGTTACAAACACTATGAATATTTATATTGTCTATCCACGAAAGCCGCACCTAGCTAAGGTAGATGAGTCCAAATGCGAAAGGGAGAGTTGTAGTTTATTCCGGACGTATATAATGATTATATTTTATTAGATAAAAATTATTGAATTCATATTATATTAAGTTCTGTTAAATATACTATTTCCAACGTCGAAACTAATCATTTAGTATTCGACATTACAATAAACTTCCATTCAACTTCAGTTATCTTGCGTTTGAAAACATCCATGTGTGAAGCTGTCATTCCTATTTTGTCACTGGACTTGTTCAGTTAGCACACACGTACTTGCATCGATGGTTATGGCTAAGCTGGATGGACAGTATTTACAAATGTGTAAATTCATAAAACTTCAAAAACTCTAAGAATTTTAATCTTTACGATAACAGAATGCTCTAGCAATCATTTAATGTAAAATTATACAGTTAGTTAACATACTATGGCAATATTTCAAGATGGCAATGATTATATCAAAAACCCTCACTTTATAATCAGAACTTTTCACTTAAATCTGCAAAATACGAAACTTCTATTAGGCATAATAGCAGCACAGATTAGATAGAAAACTCATTTAATTAGTTATAGAAACTACTCTGAATATGACTTTTGAATTTATAAAGTCATCAGCAGCAGGTATAAAGGAGATAAACCAATTTATAGATTAATATTTTAAACTCCAGCACAGTTCAGCAGTAATTATACACATTATTATTTATTTAGTGAAGCACTTTCAGTACAAAACTGTCATCAGCACTATAAACTATAGGATCAAACATATAAATTAAATGGAACATTGTTATTACATTACTCTCTAAATTCAAATACCTAGAATTTCGAATTTAGAGAATAACGTAATAACGATGTTCCCTATTTACTGCCATTTTACTTGTAGTTTCAATATATAAATGGATGATATATAGCACTATTTTAACAACTGCATTAGCAAAGAGAGTCTACAAATATGACATTGGCTCGATCCCAGATGATGTATATGTTGTAAAACTAGTTAACAACATAACACAAATTAGAACAGCAGAGGCCATGGTTATCAATCACTACAGAAAAATTTTTCGTACTTAACTATAATCCTCCATATAATATACTGGCGTCATGGAGTTGCATATAAAACTTTTTATATTATACTTATAATCTCTTAATGTATTAGTTATATTATTATTTAATTATTAATTATTTTAAAACAATATAAACTTGTGCATTCCAATATTTAAATTGACATTCTATATCTAACAATCTTTTGTAGAATTACTGAAGATGGCTTATTAAAGCTGAAAGTACTATAATTCTTTAATAAATTAAGTTTTTCACTTATAAATAGTGCTGTATCTCATCCATTTATATAATGATGTTTCATTAAATTTATGTATTTGATCCTATAGTTTATAGTGCTGATGATGGTTTTGTACTGAAAGTGCTTCACTAAATAAATAATATTGTGCATAATTACTACTGAATTGTGTTCGAGTTTAAAATATTAAGTTATAATAAGTTTAAGCAGAAATAATCTTAAGAATCTTACTTATAGAATTAGCTTACATAAAATGAAACATAGAACACCATTACAACAGCTTTAAAACTTGAATTCTTTACAATATAAGGTTATCATGGCAAAATAACATACTAGTGGTTATCAGGTAGTGAAAAATACAGAAATGGATTATATAAGAGAAAAAATTTGTTTTAAATAAAATGAAAAAATTAAGTAGATAAGAATAAGTTTATTATAAAATTCTTATTTTTTTCAATTTTAATAAAAATTAATGATTTTTTGAAAGGTTTTGAAATAGATTTTTATATCAAGATTGGAGTTGGAGTTGATATACTTTTACTGACTCCAAACAAAATTGCTTCAACTCCAACTCCACAATACTGATAAAAAAACAATGAACATACTTTTTCAATGCCTATTATTGGGTTGTTCAAAAAGTAATTTAGTTTTTTTTCCACCAGTGGCGTTAGTTGTATTTTTATCCGCCAATTTCATTCTAAGTCATATTATCATTATAAATTTCGACAGCTGATATTTCAAGTTACATTTATAAAAAATTTTTTTTTTGATTCTGTGCAATTGTTTTTTTGGTGTCCTATCAAAAATGAAAAATAAAATGGAGATTTTCGGCATGTTTTATTTTTTTATTACCAAAAAAGTAAGAATGCTGTTCAAGCAAGAAAAAAGTATGTAAAATGTATGGAGAACATGTGTTAATGGAATGCCAATGTCAAATCTGGTTTGCAAAATTTTCTTCTGACAATTTTGATATTAAAGATGCAACATATGCCAGTTGAAGCTGATGAAGACAAAATAAATGCATTAGTTGAAGCAAACTGCTGAATAACAACATGAGAAATTGCTACAAGATTGAATTTTTTACTTCAATATTCATGATCAGTAGAAATGTTGATATTTGGGTTCCACATGCTCTCAAAGAAAAATTTGCTCCATTACACCAACATCTGTGATTTGCTGCTCAAACGTGAAGAAAATGATCCCTTTCTGAAGCAGATCATAATTGTTGATGAAAAATAGATTGTTTACAACAAAGTTGAACGCAAGCAATCATGGAAGAAGAAATGAACCGGCTCAAAGCACTCAAAAACCCAATATTCATAAAAAAAAAAAAAAAAAATGAACCGGCTCAAAGCACTCCGAGACCCCATATTAAAAAAAAAAATGATGCTCTTTGTTTGATGGGATTTCAAGGGAATTATTTTTTTGAGCTTCTTCCAGACAATTCCACAAGTAATTTGGAAGTGTACTGTCACCAACTGGACAAATTAAGTGATTCCATCAAACAGATGAAGCCAGAATTAACAGAAAAGGCATAATGTTCACCATAACAATGCCAAACTTCATACAAGTTTGATGACTTGCCAAAAGCTGTTACAGCTTGGATGGGATGTGCTACCACACCCACCATATTCGCCATATCTGACACCCTCAGATTATTACTTATTCCAGTCTTTACAGAATTCTTTAGATGGCAAAATACTTAGTTCAAATGAGGATGTCATTGGTTTAGTTTTTGCAAGCAAAATTCAGAAATACTATGAGTATATGCAGATATTTTATCATCTCTTTTTTAAATGAATATATTTAAGTACACTTTGACTTCACTAAGAATTTGGAATAATCCATAATTTTAATAGTACCAAAATTTGTTAAATTTAATGAAACATCTAATAAAGAGAGAATAAGTGCGCTTTCTGCTATGCTTAAAACAAAGTTGTTTTCACAAAGACACGTGACTTTCATAATCTCGAACGCAGGAAGGTGAATTTCGTCCATTAGGTCTACGGCCTTCTTTACAATATCGGAGTCCTTAGAATCAGCTGTTTGCATTAGCTGGTGGCCAAATACCACCTGTTTGTAAGTGGTAGCCAAAATGGAAATTCTGGTAGCAATTGGCTACTTGGCTGGTGGCCAAATACCACCTGTTTATAAGTGGTAGCCAAAATGGAAATTCTGGTAGCAATTGGCTACTTGGCTACCGGGTTTGTCGAGCCTTGATTATTAAACTTTAGTGGGAATTAGGAATATAACGAGTATAATAATATTAACTGCATTAAATTGAGCAATATATCACGCTAATTTATTGATCCTAACACTGAAATTGAGAAATTTCTTTAAATAACAATGTTTAATAATGTAACATTTTAAACTGTTTTTATTTTAAAATATTTTAAGTCTGTAGCTGTGAAAGAAAACAGAATTCACACAAGTATTTGCATAATATTAATATGACTATAATAATAAGAATAATAATAATAAAATGCTAAATGTTTTAATAATTGCATATAATTATTTGTCATATTCATATTACGATGATTATATCCAAATTTCATTTAATGAAACTGTTGAAATTCATAAAAGTTTTGCAAATGCATAATCTAAAACAGGGCTGTCCAAAAGCCGGCCCGCCAAGCCATTTTGTGCGGCCCGCGAAGCTTTCTCGAAAAAATATTTTAAGTCTGTAGCTGTGGAAGAAAACAGAATTCACTCAAGTATTTACATAATATTAATATGACTATAATAATAATAATAATAATAATAATAAAATGCTAAATGTTTTAATAATTGATATAATTATTTGTCATATTCATCCTGCCCCTAATCTAAATGTTGTGGACTAGGCACTAGGACTGGGGGAGCTGGCTTGAAATAGGTTAGGCTCTGGCAACGGCTCCAGAGCCACAGTATATTCCAGCTGTGGCTCCAGCTCTGGAGTCATTGTTTTAAACTGAGGCTTTAGCTCCAGCTCTGACTCAATCAGTATAAAAGATTTTTTGGTATGACCACTATCATGAAACATCACTTATCTTACTTTCACATCATCATTTACCTTTTAAATTGAAATATTGGTGTTTGTATTATAATAATTTATTTTATATGTATATATTTAAAGTTTCAATAAAATATTTATTTTGGCAAATGGCATTAATATATCGGTAACTAAAAATCAAAGATCACGTAATTTATTGATTTCAAATTTTTATCGAATTTTAAGTGCTAAAGTCAGGGTAGGCTTATACACGGGTTGTGCATTTTTACCAATTTTCAAATTCTGAAGTTGGGGGCCAACTTATATTTGAGTATGTATGGTAGATGATTGGGAGCTGGAGCCAGCAAAAATTTTAATGGCTCCAGCTCCACTGAATATGATCAGCTTAGCTCCTCCAAAACTTCCTGGCTCCATGGCTCCGGGCTCCGACTCCAGCTCCCCAGCCCTGCTAGGCACTGATGGAGCCAAATTTAGTTCAGATTGTTACTCCAATCTTTACAGTCATGTCATGAAGGTAGTCCTCAATATAACTTGGAATCACTGCTGCATTTACAAGCAAAGCCTTGCATCTAAGCACCTCTCTATTGAATTAAAAGCCATTCTTGATGAAACTGAGCAAGTGGTTAATTTTAAAAATGAAAGTTTACAAACTCAAGGATTTTCAAAAACCACTGTGTGAAATGATGGGTCTTCATTCAACCCATTTCAAGTCTGCTCTTTCATATAGAAGTAAGCTGACTCTCATGGTAAAGTCCTTATCTAGTTTTTCAAACTTAGATGAGGCCCAGCTTTTTTGAAGACCATCCTTTCCAATTTTCTTCCAAATAATACAACTTTGATTTTTTACAGAATCTTACGTACAGTGGTACCTCGGTATATGTCCGCTTTGGAATAAGTCCAACTTGATATACATCCTGTTTGGATGCGAAAAATTTTGCTCGGTATACGACTTTTGTTTGGAATATGACTGACTCGCGTGGTAGAACATTTATGAATCTGTTGTGTGTTCTCTTGAAAAACACATTCTTTATATAAAAATTTTAACAAGTCATAATAGCATTGTCTGTAATAACTAGACAATGTTGTATTTCCGAAACAGTCTGAGGAGAAGGCAGAAGCTAAGTTCTTTGGACAGATTTTTAGTAAAAGTCAAACTTGGTGAACCTCACCAAGGTCCAAGTAGGGAAAAGAGAGAGAAAATAGAAAGGGAAAAAACATCAGAATTTCAGATTCCTAAAGTTTTATTGGAAGCAGATTCTCCTTCCAAACAATAACTTCTCCACATCATCATCCTAGTAATCACTCGACTCTTCTCAACAAGGTAGAGAGGTTATATTTTCATTTATTTCATCTACTGTAATTGCAATTGCTTTTGTATTTATGTATTTTATTAAGCAGTGTTTAAATTATTTTGTACAATCTCATCAATGTATAATATGTCAATTACAATAGAATTTTTTTCATTGGAACGGCTTAATTATTTTCCCTTTATTTCTTATGGGAAAAATTTGTTTGGTATATGTCCTGTTTGGAGTAAGTCCAAGGATCTGGAACGGATTACGGACATATATGAGGTACCACTGTACTTATCAAATATTTTCCTACAAATCAACTAAATTTTGCATTTTAGAATAGCCCAGTAAAATCTTTAATGTTTCAGAAAAACTATATGATGATAATATATGATTAAAAAATCAGATTTTTAGATATTATATATTGAAAAAAGCCACCCAGAGATATTTGACACTTTCCTATCTGAGAATAAGTGCACCTCTCCCAGGAAATGAGAAAGATAATAATTGAACATGTGAAATGACTAAAATCATTTTTTGAGAAGTACTTTCCAAAATCTAGAGAAAAAAACAACTTGACTGCAAATTTCTTTAGAGGATATTTCTAAGCAGCCAGATTATCAATCAATGAAAAAGAGAAGTTGATCGAATTTTAAACCATTATTATTTTAATAGCTGAATTCAGAGGAAAATCCCTTATTAACTTTTGAGTAGATATCAGCAGAGAATATGAACAGCTTATCAACAATACACTTAAGTTTCTGGTGGGAGAGGACTTTTTCTTCTTATATCTTTATAAATTAATAAATATTTTAGCAAGCTGAATGCTGATCTGGATTTGAAATTATGTCGCTTGAACCTCATTTCAGAAAACTGTGCCTTAAAACAAGTTCAAAGAACACACTGAACATTTGTTATTTATTTTATAAAAATAGTTTCAATTTCAAAACAAAGACTTTATAATTATTAATAAATTTATTAATAAACTAAATATATTAATTTTTATAAAAATTTTTGATTTTTGAATGTAAAAATATATGCATGGTTTGTTCACCTTATTATTATATTGATTTTAGTCCCATTATTGGCCATTTATTTCCAGTTACAACATATAAATTTGAAATAAACAGCAATTATATTAATCATAAACACTTTACTAATATTAAAGGTACAATTTATGGGAATGGACTACCAAAGAATATGCAAGTAAACAAAGGTTGAGAATCATTGCTATACAATACTAATGTATCACAAAAACGTATAACAATAAAAATAAAATTATATTAATCGTTAAGGTCCCTCAATGTGTATACACTGTCATGTGAAATAAAAAAATGATAAAAAACAATTAAAAAAATTCAATCCCGAGTAGGAATTGCAATACCAGTAAATTGCAAATTTAAGCCTCAAATTGTTACCAGTAATTCTACATTGTTTTTATAGGTAATTTGGTAAGTTATGTACATAACTATAATACACTTTTTTGTATTTATTTGCTGGGCCATGGTCGCAGCATTGAAAATAGTAGAGATGCTTTGTGGCTGAAGACATGTGCATCACTATTCACTACAACTATACATAGGGTGCAATTGCACTTGCAGTTAGACTGGGGCTGTGATGTGAGCTAGAGGTGTGAAGATGTTAACTCTGACCTATCTTGTTATTATTTTATTATGCTCTATTATTTATTGTTATTTTCATTATTATTTAACCTTTAGCGCTCCACCGCCTAGCTATGCTAGACACGCCTGCTCCGTCTAAATTGTCTTATTTCATGTATTTATAAATAAATGTATAAAAATTATATACACATATTTACATTAATATGTTTTTATATATTTATGTAAAGTATATGTGAATATGTATACTTTACACTAGTACAAGTACAATAGAACAATGTTTTGTACTTTGTATATTATGCTTATATAGAAGCTCTCCAGCTTACTTAATATTTGCATTCCTGGCAAAATTATATATATGTAAATAAAATTAAAACATCGTTAGTTAACTATCCTTAACAATATTATTGATAGTATTGTTAATTATTGTTATAATAATATCATAATTGTTTTTGCAATACTTCCATGTAAAATTATAGTATTAACCTGAAAACTAAATTATAAAGATGATTTTCTTTTTTAAAATATATGTCAAAATTATTTACCAAAATTAGATATGTATAAGTCATGGAGCTTCTATATATATTTGTAGTATATACATATTTATAAAAACCTCTTGTTTATTTCAGTTATAAGCACTTTCAATAAGATTGAAATCATTTATTTTTTATCAAGTATATTTTATGAGTTAATAATGTACATATAATACAAGTTTAAATCAGAAGCAATTACAATGGCTTGGAAATTTTATTGGAATATTATAACAATGACATATCTATTTATAGTATCTGAGTAGTATTTATAGTAGGAGTCCTATGTGTAGTCTACTATCTTTGACAGAAAAAATAGAACCTACAGATCCAGTCCTCTTATTGGAATCAGAGATGCCAGCAGATGGCCCAAAGATGGCTAATTGGGAAATATATCCCAGTAGCCAAAAGCTTCTGGTACCACTACTTTTCCTTTTAGCCCAAAAAGATGGATTACTCAAAGAGTTACCATCCAGAGATTTGTTTTTAAGAACCATACAGGTCAAAAAGTGGAGGAAGAAAAACAATCCTCCATTACAGATGGAAGGCTAAAAACAATGAAGTTTTGCCTAGTGCCTCAAAGGGATTGTTCATGATACTGCATCTTTCGCTACCCCAGTACCATTCAACCATCAGTACAATACCTCACACCTTAATTTGGTAGAACCAGAACTGCTTTAGCTAAGGAAGGAGGAGCTCAAAACTGACATCCTTATTCCTGTTACCTCTCTCTATGATAAGGATGTGGAGTTCAAATTATAGAAGGTAGGGGTAACAGAAACCCAAACCTTCTTGGAACTAATTCATAACATCTGTCATCATTATACTAGTATGGTATTTTTTGTGACCCACACTGCAGCAACAAATTGCAGTTCAACAAAAATAAACACTTATGTTGACTACCATCACCAATGTTCTCATTTGAACTGATGCATACCTGCCACCACAAAAAATTTCTCACCAAACATGGTGTCATATTCAATGGTGTTATGATAATGATGATGCTCATATTGATATTCTAAATGCATAATGTTCAATATAAAAATAAAATAAAATGACAATATCTGTTGTTCTTATGAAATAAAGGAGATATAACAAGACTTATGGACCACTCTATTTGTGTGTATATAGGTGTATATATATATATATGCATACATATAAGTACATATGAAAATATACATAAGTTCTATATACAAGTATATCCTGTTTAATGCAGATCCATTTACAGTATTTTCACTATAATGTACAATCAATTTTACTACTCATTCCTGCTATAACATACTGCTGCCCTGCCTAATTTATTGAAGGAGGCATCTAAAATTTCTGTCATTCTGAAATTAATAACGCAGTGAAATCTAAAATGGTGGATGCCATGCAGTACAGTATATGCCAAACAATAATATTGATTTTTATATTTTATCATAATGAAAAATACTTTTTTATAATACATGAAAAAATACAAGTTGCTACTATATTTCATGATTTATTTTTATTTTTTTATAATTTCTTTGAAATCCAGATAGGTTTGCAATTAATGTCAAAACAAACTTTTCATTGTTTAATCTAAAGAATCAAATCATCACTATGTTGGTTGTAAATAGCAATAATAGTCAAGATTTTTTAATAGCAATCATTATTCAATGCACATAAGATATTCAAATAATAAGACAAAAATATAAGAAAGCAAAGTTAAAATAAAATGTGCAAAAGAAATTTTACCACAATGAAATGGAAATGAATCTATCACCCAACTAAAATCAGAAATGCAAATCTTATGAATCAGATAAATGCATAATAATCACTGATATTTTTTTTATTTATTCGCAAATAAATACAGTGGATTCCGCTTAATTGGGCCACCAGTTAATTGGGGAAGCCGTGTAATTAGGCCAAATCTCAAAGAACGGAAACCAAACTAATAAACTAATACATAATATTATTATTAATACAGTGGATTCCGCTTAACTGGGGCAACGCATAATTGCGCCAAATCTCAAAGAACGGAAACCAAACTAATAAACTAATACATAATTTGAATGCTTAATTGGGATAACTTTTTGCTTGATTGGAACAGTAGCAGAAAAGGAATTTTCAATATTTGATATATTTTAGGGATTTTTTTGAAAGTTTGGCAATCTACATACACTAATATTTATTGTGGACTTTCTTAAAAAAAATCCTTATATAAAAATTATAACATTTTATTGTATTGATAATTTTTCAGGTTAAACCCTTCTACAAGACAATACAAACTAACACAATGGAGCAAGTCGTTTCTTCGTATCCTATTCATACACATCATTGACACAGTCACTGCACTAATATAAACATCCATTCTTTAGTAAAATTATAAGTAAGACACACTGTCGTCGCACTAATATAAACATCCATTCTTTAGTAAAATTATAAGTAAATATCATCGCTGATAAATAATACATAATAATACTGTATTCGACAACACTAGCATGATGGTAATACATAATAATACTGTATTCGGCAACACTAGCATGATGAGAATCAGTTATCTACACAACAATACTGTATTCGGCAACACTAGCGTGATGAGAATCAGTTATCTAATCGTGAATCTGGTAAATGGGCATCTACTTAAAAGTCTTCCATTACTGTACCTAGTGATATTCATTTACAGTGTCGATTTTATTTAAAATTTTTAAATCTTTGCCAAGATGTCAAGAAAGGATTTTACACTTTCAAATCCTTTCCTTTCAAACCAAAATTGTTTTGCTGGATAAAATTAAAAGCCAGCCATTTAATACAAGCCATCATAGACTCGCTGAAATAAACCAAATAATATATACATAGATAGTTTTGCATTTTCATCTATTATGTTTATTTTTCATTAAAGAATCTGTCCAATGTCGATTGCTTTACTCTCTTCTTCAGGATTTTTCGAAAGTGTTTAATAGCATTGTCATAGTAGAGATCCCCAAGCCTATTGACCTCAATCTGGTATGGGTGCCATTCTAACACCAAAATATTGTAAAATCTCTCTCTTACCTTCTTTAATAAATCTTTGATTTGTTTTAAGTTGTCTCTGAGTTCATTTTAATCGGGAAAAACTACTGTTCTCCCATCCTTCCCATAAGTTCACGAACGCACAAAGTCTAAGCCTGTCATTCCGTTAGGTTAGTTAAGCTGCCATATCCTCATGAGATATTTTTATCTCATGGCAACCATTTATAGAGCCCATCATAGGCTGGCCAACACCATGATGGGGTCAACCAGATGGTTGACGGATGAGGTTCAATGGGCCAGGCCCAGAAATCCTTCAGGATTGGAGGATTTCTGGGCCTGGCCCCAAAAATCCTGAAAAATTGGAGGAGTGGGACCCAGATCCTTCAGGATTGTAAACCACAGCTTTATCATGCAGCCATCTAGCTGACCTGTCATTTCGTCAGTCCACGGGTCCCACAGTTTGTTCTGTGTCTGTTTGTTCTGTGTTTCATTATCCAAACATAAAAATCTTCCACGAAAGTATTCGTTATCTGATTTGTTCATTATATATCATTGATAAATTCTGTAATTGGTCAATGTAATTACACAAAGGTTTGAATCCCTGAATTACTAATGGCCTGATATACAGAAAATATTTTTTTTGTATCTGGTTCTTGTAGTTTTGTGTTCATTGTGTTTAATAAGATAATGTTTAATGTTCTACTAAACATCAGTAGTGAGAAGTCCATAAATTCTAGGCATTTCTGACTTACAACTGCTCTGACTTATAACAGGGTTCAGTTCGAACCCACCATTGTAAGTCAAGGATTATCTGTATATAAAATTCCTAGGGAAATGACACCTTATATTTTAGTGTTGTATTATTATTATTATTATTATTATTATTAATATGAATTAATTAATGATAACTTTTATTGTAAATTTATTTATACAGTCAATTCCGTTTAATTGGGACACATTGGGACTAATCCATTTTGGACCAATTAAGCGGTTGCCCCAATTAAATGAACTAATAATAAATTCTAAAATAAAATATGAATACGTAGATAAATAAATAATAATTAGGTATCTACTTTAATGCTTTATTAAACTAAAATACAGAAAATGAGCCGCTGATATTCACGCCTTGCCTGCTAACTATAGAAAATCATTGATCTAATGCTTCTTTGACTTCTGGATCCTTTCCATCATGTTTTCTTTTGGATGTTCCTGGAATTTCTTTCTGTAATGCCCACTCCTCACACAGTTGATTTTCTTGTTTTAGGAGATGCACTATGGTAGATTTTGGTACATCAGTTATATCAGCAAGTCTACAATGGCTTGTATTAAATGGCTGGCTTTTAATTTTATCCAGCAAAACAATTTTACTTGAAAGTGTAAAATCATTTCTTGGCATCTTGGCAAAGATTTAAAAATTTTAAATAAAATCAATACTGTTAATGAATATCGCTAGATATAGTATGTAGTAATGGTAGACTCTTAAACAGATGCAGACGGTAGATAACTGATTCGCATCACACTAGTGTTGCCAAATATTAGTGTACGTAGTGTTGACATACTTTTGAAAAATCCCTAAAATATGTCAAAAATTGCTAATTATCTCTTTTCTGCTATTGTCCCAATTAAGTGTTTAAATTATGAATTAGTTTATTAGTTTGGTTTCCGTTATTTGAGATTTGCCCCAAAAAAGTGGCTGTCCCAATAAACCGGTGGCCCAATTAATCGTGCTTGTGTAGCTCAGAAAAGTTTATCACTTGTTACAGATACTTTGCATTCCTAAAATGATCATCCAGAATGTGCTTCATAAATGTTTGAGATTGCACACACACAAAATCCAGTTAAATCATGAAGTCAATCAAGAAGATTGTCCCAAATGTGTCGAATTTGCTGAGTTCATACTGAATGAAACTGATGATGATGATGAAAGTTACCTCAAAGAAATAACATTTAGTGATGAAGCAACGTTTCATAAAAATGATTGTATGACTGCAACAATTGTAGAATTAGGCCAGCCGCAAACTAGTCGATGACATCGACTGCAATCTGACGTCAGATGCAATTTCTCTAGTCTTGTGACCATTTCATAAGACATCGTTGGATGCAATCTTTGAGGAGGTTGTTAAATTGATGTCACTCATGACGTTATTTTTACAGCCAATCAACATTTCTCGAACATTTGTTTACCTATCGAGTAATGACGACATGCTAATGCTGGCTTCTGTTGCACTGCATATACATTTTATCTTTATATATTGTACATATATTATTAGTGAGCTGTTCAAAAAGGAATAAAATTATGACACAAACAAAAAGTTTGTTTTTTTTTTCTTAATCTCAATAGTGACTGAATTTCTCAATTCTAGTAAAATGAATAGCTGTTTTATTCTCCAATCAAATATTTCTTAGCATTTAAAACAATGCCATTTACACCTTTAGATAATGTGAATTTTTTTCCTATAACAATTTTATTATTGTATTATTTAAATTTTTGATTCAATTTACATCATTAAATGTAAAAATGAATAAAATTTAGTTTAAAATCTCAAATTTATTTAATAAATCATAGATTATCTGACAAACTAACAACAATATTCAAATATGCATGCTCAACTTTCTAAAATTTTCGCTGCACATGTCCCATAGCACCAAATATCTAACATGTTTGATGTTAGAAAAGTTGCTTGCTCTACCTCTTTTTTGTCGGAGGTGATGATGTTGCTGCAATGAGTATGTACGTATGATTTTGGTACAACATCAAATGCGACTGGATTGCTGCAATATCGACTAGTTTGCAACTGGCTTTAGAGAAACTCAATAACCAAATGAAATTTTTCAATACATTCATGACTCTTAAAATATAACCATATTGTGTGAATTAATGCATGATCATGTAGTGTATGCATGACATATGATCACAGTCAAAAAAAGTTTGAAAAACGTGAACTAAATGATAGTTGATTTTCATCCAGCTATATTCTGCTGCTGCTCAATCATTTCATGCCTGAAATGATTGAGCAGCAGCAGAACAGGCCCAAATTTGCTGAAAGAGTAATTACAAGTTACACTTACTTGGACATGCTATAACTTTATGTTTTCCTTCAAATTCATGACAAAGCAAAAAAAGATCTCTCATTTTCCAGCAAGATGGAACCTCAACCCATTACAGTTTCAATGTGCAGGATATTTTCAATGATAGGATTGGATTGGAAGGGGCAATCCTGTTTTGTTGTCAGCAAGAGGCCCTGATCTGACTCCTCTGGATTTTTCTCATGGGGGCTAAGAACAGAATCTTTTTTCTGTATAGACTGTCATTTAAGGGAAAGGATCACTGCTGCTGTTTAATCATTTCAAGCATGAAATGATCATAGCTGGGTGAAAATCAATCATCATCTAATTCAGCATTTTCAAACTTTTTTGACTGTGATCATATGTCACTGCAGGAACTATATTTTGTATTGTGATCCATATGTATGGTGACCATATTTTTTTGGAGAAAATAAAGGACAAATCAGAAACTGTTTCATAATAACAAAAGCAGATTGTGTTTATTTGTTTCATTAAAACTGAAAAATCTTATAATATTTATTATAAAATATAATAAACAATACTAACAATAAACAACACAATGCTTTAGACAACCATATCATTACTTTAAAAAAATTAATTTTGATATTTTTCATTAGAATGAACTTTTTTAATAAATTGGGTGTGTTTTAAAAATTCATAAAACTGTATGCATCATGTCAAAGTTGCATTTGGTATAAATGCTTGCTTCCAATGTTTTCACTTTTAATCCAGTTCTCAATGGATCACATATTCACTATTAAAAATACCCATTCATAGGGGCAATAGATCTGTGGAGACAGAAGAAAATTTAATGATTTTTGAAATGTTTTTATACAATATGTGTTTGTCTGTGAAATATTTAAAAATTCTAACCCATCTACATTAGCAGGACTTGTCATTTCATCTCTATTCTTCAATCTTTTCACAGGTGATAATACAAACATAACATTGCCACCGAAAATGACAGTGTCATGTTTTTGTGGGCTATTCCACAGAAACATGATACTAAGTTTACTATTCCAATTCACAAAATAAAGGACAAAATGCCCATTTTAGAAAAAAAAATAAATCTAAAGGACAGAGAAGTGAAATAAAGGGCTGTGTCTCTTAAATAAAGGATGTATGGTCACCATATCCATATGTGATAAATCAAAGACACAAATGTTGTATGAATTATTATACTGTATTCATTAATTTGTTGTTGACCAATGTTTCATATCATAAGATCCCAAAGAGCCATGGAAACTCCCAAATGATTGAAATATTAATTCTGTTTTAGAGGTTCAGTCTGTCTTATGTAATGTAAGAAATAATTATTGTATATTATTTCTTAACTAAAGGGAGAAGTTATGTGAGATCTAGCAGGACCTCAATAAAACTCCCAAAAACAAATAATTGTTGCTTTAAGCATCTTTTATGATGCTCTTAAACTGATGTTATGTACAGCCACTATATTTGTAGCCTGTCAGATAGCTATTTCTATACTATATTTTATAATTATTAGAATTGGTTATCAAATTTTATATAAAATCATCAATATCTGGGAGAGAAAAGGAAAATAGATTCATCTCCAAAAAGACAATTACATTTATCTTTTATAGCAAACTTCCTTGTTTCTACCTATAGAAAGGAAGTGCTTCTCTCCCTCGCTAAATAAATACACTCATTGTCAAAAAAAAAAAAAAATCATGCATCAAGGAAGAGTTATTGCTTTGCTGCAAAAATTGGCATGCAGATATATCTCTAGCAGATATGCAAATGATTAGAGTTGTGACTTGATTAGATGAATGGGCTTGCCACCATAGGGCATAAAAGTGCTTCCTATAAAAGGTTTTCAGAGGCTACTTGTCTATAGTTTACTTGTTGTGGAGGGATATTTCATCACTATATCTGACAACAGCATTGAAAGGCAGTATTGAGTCTATGGGAGAGTATAGTAATCCTATAGTAATAATATTACTATAAGATCCCATAGACTTAATACTGCCTTCTCATGCTATCATCAAGTAGACACAATCAAAGAGAATTCACCCAGTTAACAGAGTTTGAGAGGGGCCGATTTTATTGGAATGAGAGAAGCTAGATGGTTGTATTGACAAATTTCCTGGTATCTAAGCCATTCTGACAAGACTGTTAGGACCGTGTTGGGGCCAGCGAATGAGTGAGAGTACGCACATAGTGACCAGACTCAGGATATCCTCGACAGATCACCAATAGAGAGAACTGTCTGCTCCTTTGACAAGCACAAATAAGTCCAAATGTTTTGTTGTCTGCCATGCAAAGACAGATGGAACCATTGTTACAGGTCTCAGTCCCTGTCAAAACCATTTCAAGGCACTTGATCTCACAGCACCCATTATGTGTGCTGCCATTGACTGCCACCCATTATCACTCGCATTTGCAGTGGTGCCATGCATGACAAAACTGAACTGCTATGGAATGGAATTGGATTGTCTTCAGTGACAAATCCAGGTTCACAATGAGCACTGATGATGGCCATGTTTATGTCTGGAGGCTCTCTGGTCAGCACTACAATCCTGCCTTTGTTGTCGAGTGACACAGTTCTTCCATAACTGGTGTGATAATCTGGGGTCATATCATATGATAGCCAGTCAACCCTTGTAGTGAGCCAAGGAACAATGACAGTACAATGATATGTTCAGGATATCCTCCAGCCACATGTGTTGCTTCTCTTGGAAGGATTTCCTGTGAGCATTTTCCAGCAGGATAATGGTTGGCTACACACAAAAAGGGTTTCACAGGCATATCTCCATTAGGATGCCACATATTCTTGGCCTTCCAGGTCATCAGATTTATCACCAATGGAATAATGTGTGGAATCATCTGGATGCCGACTTTAACAACAGCTATGAGTTTACATATTCTAGAGGTTGTTACAGAAATTATGAACAGATATGCCACAAGATACTATAAGAGCCCTGTATGCCTATATGCCTTTCATATCACATCTTGTATCCAGTCTACAGGTGGCACAACAGGATACTAGAGCCTCCTTTCATATGTTTAAGTTTTTGCACTATAAAATTTTCCTTTTGCTTTGATATTGTAATCACTTACTTATATTAATGTTATAATCACACACAAAGTTTTATTTGATTCTGACAACTCATTCTTGGTGTGATTTTTTTTGACAATAAGTGTAGATTATTCCTTGTTGAAGGGAAAAGGAGTTGGTGGAAAAACAATCAAAAATTTGTTTGACTTTTGAAACAGTTATGAAAATGGAGACAATTCCCATCATGTCAGCAGTTATCCAACTGGATGGAAATTGTCAAAGAATGAGAATGGCATTTACCTTAATAATGTTATATTTAAGAAGATATTAACTAAGGAAAAATAGTGGAAAAATTTAACATGGGAAAAATCTACAAAAAAATAAAAAAAGAGAGAGAGAGAGAGAGAGAGAGAGAGAAAAAGAGAAGTAAAGAATAACAAAAGGAAAAGAAATAATGTATACACTTCTTTCTCTCTCAGGTATGTCTACACAACTCAAGATCCATTGACTCTCTCTTTTGTTCAAGAAGTCTTGTTAGGTTTCATTATTATTCTATTAGTTTAATAAACAACTGTTATTTAAATCTAGTGTCTAAGTAATATTTTATTTCTATTTTCTTGATAATAAAATAACTATATTATTTTTATTCATTATATAAGTTTTTGGGTCAATTCTCCTATCTTTGATCCCTGCATTGCTTACTTGTTTGCTATATTCTAAAACCAATATTATTTCAAATAATTATAATAATGTTTTTAGCCATTTCCTGATGATGGAATTTTACACATTGGAAAAGCAGTTTCAATCTACAGGGTGCATCAGCTAAATCCGGACAAAATAAACAATTTAATTAAACAAAATTTTATTAATTGATTTTATTTTATCTCTTGGAACAGTAATACAGAAGTAGATGAAACTCTCATTTTTAACGTAAAGATAAGATCGGAAGATCTTAGCCTTAGGAAATGAGTTATATACTATAAATGGAATTTGCAGAATAACAAGTGAGTATTTTTTAAAATGATATGATTTTCAACAAGTAAATCATTAATTCTATTCTTATCAGGAATGTTATTGAAGGTTCTACTGTTATTATTGATAATTGATGAAGATATAGCTAATTGTAATAATTAGTTTAAAAAAAAAAGGTGTAAATCATTCAAAAAACTTCACAGATTTTGATTTTTCCTGGAAAAATATGCAGACAATTTTAAAATGTTCAGCTCACTTAAAAAATATTCCTAAAATCTGCTCATAATATAATTCATCAGATAAATAGTGTTTATTTTTATTTTTGAGAGACAATGAATCAATTATATTTTACACTCTGTTTGACAAAATTATTGATATTTTTAAAAATTCCTTTAAATTTTCATAAATAAGTATTAATTTAATATCTTTCGTGTATTTATATATGTTGATTTCATGACTCTCTTTTAATACTTTGTCTAAATAGCATCAGTCATTCTATATAATGCCTAGGCATTATATTCAATGCCTATGCAAAGTATATATAATATTAATCGTTTCATAATTTGCCTAAAAACGCCAGGCATTCTATATATTGCCTAGGCATTCTATAGAATGCCTGCATTTCATACTTTGCTGGTAACATATACATCACATTGTCAGCCGAAAACAAACTGATCGAATGTGATTGGTAGTATTGGCAGTTACTTTATGGAAACTATTTATCATGGAAAACAGAAATAGTTTGTGTTTACACGGAGAAATATTTATTTTCACAGCCCAGGATTTGACTATAATGTCATATTAAGGAAAGCTACCTTAGATTTCATTAGTTAATTCATTTGAAGATGACTTTGTAATCAAATCTTGGGTTGTGAAAATAAATACTTTTCTGTGTAAACACAAACTGTTTTCTGTTCTCCTCGATCAAATATGCTCGATTTACAAGAGCTAAAATTACCTAGTTATGTGCTATTTGATTCTGGTGTCGCACATGTATTTCTAGGGGCGTGTAACTTTAGATAGTGATAAATAAGAAAAATTTCTAAAAGATACATTGTGAGTAGTACTTTTTTTCCCATTGTAGAGATTACTGGGTTCCAGAAGCTGATTTTCCCGATTTCCCGAGAAACGTTTGTCGGGATTCGGGAACGGGAAAACAAAAAAAATTCCTGGAATGAAAAAGGAATTCTCGCCCAGAAACACTATACATATATGTATACATATTTTATAGGAAATCAAAGATCATCAAGATATGTAAATAAAAAGTTACAAACTAGAGATGAATAATCCATAAAATTGTAAAAAGTTGAAAAATCGTTTTATTTAATTTTCTAGACAGGCTTTTGTATTGACTTTGTGTTTGTTTATTTTTTAATAATTTATTAGAAAATAAAACTAGTCTCAAAATTTAGTTTTTATTTTTAAATTTATCTCAAAATATTTCATTTTTTTATTGTAAGTTAATCATCTCTGGCTTGTATCTCTCCAAATTAATAAAATTCTTATAAATATATGAAAAATATTTTAGATAAATATTTTGCACGATTCTCACAATATTTGTTATGGACGGTACATACATATTAGCACAAATGAACCACTCTCAAAATGTTTTACAAGTTGTTTACCAACATTTTCGAGCATTTTTTCTGTTCATCATGACCCATTTTATTTATTTTGTAGCCCATTAAAGAGTCATAACCTGCAATTTGAAAAACACTGGTCTAGATGTTTGCTAAATAATGAGGGGTGTTGAAATTGAAACATATTAAATGTTGAAATAAACTTTAAAAAGACTATTCACATGATCCAGCAGAAAAACAGAAATAATGAAATTTAATATTTATCAAATAATTAATAACTTATATACTTTTCTATACTTGACAACAGCATCTGAAGTCAGTATTGAATCTATGGGAGAGCCAAAGTTCATTTATATTACAATGCCAATGATATAGTCTACTAAATTATTTGCAATGTTACTGTAAATTGCCATAAAATAATGACAAGGTTGACAAATAAGCTATAAGTTTTGAATAAAATTATGATATTGACATAATTTTAACATGTAGTAAATTATCTGCATGTTTATAATATACACAATGATCAGATGCACAATGATGTTCTGCAATTCCAATTGATTGTAACTGTTCTAAAATGGCAGAGAATTGTAATTTTAAGTTGTTCTTGAAAAGCTGAATGATTAGCTGTCAAACAAAGCAAACTGCATTGAATGTTTATTCGAATCTGAAAAATGAAAATCCAGAAGCACAATTACATAAAAATAAACACTGTTCTTACTGACACTATTACCTTTTACATTGAAATTGAATGTTCCATGTGCATTAATACCATTGCAAAAGTTGGTAATATACTGTTCCCATAGACTCAATACTGACTTCTGATGCTGTTGTCAAATACAGATACAATAATGTAAATATCTGAACAACAAATGCTTATAAAAAAAAATATTTTCCTATTAATGATATTGATTTTATTGGACATCCTCCATCACAAAAAGAGAATGTAGAACTTCTTGGCATTTCCCAATTTATACAAGTTATACTGAATTATAATAAAATAAAATCAAATGTCTTCAAATATCTGCTTAATTCTTTTCTCGTGTTTTTTTTCTGCAATTTTTAAATATTCATATAGCAGAAGAAATCTTGAACTCTGATTATTCAAATAACGAATTCATTTATTTATAACTAAGGATTGTGATTTTTCCCAGATTTCGGTAATCCTGGGATTCCAGGATAAAAAATGTTTTTTCCTAGGATCCCAGGATTTCCGGAGATTTTTGTATATGGAATTAAAACTGAATATTTCACAGCATTTTATCTATTCATATATACAGGGTGTTTCTTACCACACATACCACCCTTTTTTCTCGGAAATGCAATGAGGTAGGAAGTAGAGCAAAAAATTTTGATTACCAAAATATATCCAAAGAATCAAATGGGTATGATAAAAATTTTGTGGGGGTACAAAATACGAACATTGAAATCTCAAATGGAAACATATGCTGATTTTGGCATAATTGGATAGAATTATGATAAACAAACAAAAGTTGTTTGTTTTGAAAGTTTTTTAATATCACCTATGGATTGCAAGATATCACAAAAAAAAAAAAAAAAAAGCCAACACATGTACCGCTGACTGGGCTATTTAAGCAATAAGAAGTAGAATTATCTGACAGAGGGCATCTGTGTACACTGTGAACATCCTGTGAAACAACTACTGAAGCAGCAAAAGAGCAATATTACGCAAATTTCAGGTACTTGGTGGGTACTCAAACTGCAGGTACAACAAGTCTTTTGCCATCACAGTTCGGTCTGGAGCCAAGATTTGTTGCATCTATGGTTTGAATACTACCACCAAGTATCTATTCTGCATAATACTGCTCTTTGCTGCTTCAGTATTATTTTGCAGGGTAAACACAAGTACATAGATGCCCTCTGTTGGATTCTTCTTCTTATTGCTTGAATAGCCCAAACGGTGGTATATGTGGCGGCATCATTTTTTGTGATATCTCATAATTCGTAGATGATATTAAAAAACTTTCAAAACAAAAGTTGTATGGTTTTTTCACAGTTCCATCCAGTTATACCAAAATCGGCATATATTTCCATTGAAGATTTCAAAGTTCCCTCTTTGTGTCCCTACTTCCGATGGGTCCACAAAATTTTTATCAGGCCCAATCGATTCTTCGAATATACTTTGGTAATCAAAATTTTTCTCTCTACTTCCTACCTCATCGCGTTTCCAAGAAGAAAGGTGTTATGCATGGTAAAAAACACCCTGTATAACTTACAAACTGAAATGAATTCAAAATTTACTTTTCATAAAATTAACATTTTCTTTTTAAACCATGCAGACTAGTATGTACTGACTAATGACTACATTGTTAAAAGAATTTATTTAACTTATAGTTTGAGACTGATTTGGCAATTGACTTTTAATATGAACATAAGAAACACAGGCAATTTACATTTTTATTGCTGAGTCTAGTTCTAAGTTTGATTATAAATAGTCCTGCAGCCAAAAAGAACATTTCAGCATGTTGATGTTATAGAATCGAGAGCGTCCATTAATTTTATTATATTTGTTGTTTTTTCACCAGTTATCTCAAAGATTTCAAACTCCTTGGATATATTCTTTGCAAGTGACTGACTTTCAGCTTCATTTTCAGGGTCTTTAGAAACACATTCAATTTGCTTTTTGATTTGACGCATCAATTTCTCACAAAGAATCTGCTCACTCTGCTGTCTTTCGCTCTCTGTATCACCCTTTTTCTCACAGTTGGAATGTGACAAATTAGATTGCTATGATTCAGAAGAAGAAAACCAAGGCGAGTTACTGTGCAAACTTCATATGTTCCAGATTACTTAAACAATTTTCATTAACCTAATTACTCGAGTTTTCTCATACACTGCAATATATATATATAATGTGTGTATATTGTGTAAGACTGTAAGTATTGATTATTGAAGTTAGTAATTCAGACTGGGAAATCCTGGGATAAATCCCGCAGTCAAAATCAACCGGCATCCCAGGATCTTGGGATTCCAGGATCTCAGGAAACAATCTCTATTTATAACTGATAGAATCTAACACTTCACAATTTATCTCTTGCAGTCTTTTAAGATTTAAGCTAGCTTGACACAATCAGAATACACTTGACCGTTTCATCCAAGTCAAGTAAACTCGGATGGCAACCAAAATACTCTGACCAAGTGGCAGTAGATTGGAAGTTTAAGATGGCAGAAAGCAGTAAACAACAATTGCATAAGTGGTGCAAAGCTCTCATGTTTGTGTCACATTTTAGAATTAACACATCTTAAAAGTTCATCAAACCAAATAGTGGTCAATCGTAGGTAGTTTTTGAATGTACTTTTATCTTCATTTTCCACTTCATGCAGAAAATTGGGAAAGGCGCCTAATTGCTCACGCCTGAGAATATACCTTAATTGCTCACGCCTGAAATAAAATAATATACCTTATAGTATATTATTTTTTTAAATCATTTGTCCAAGCAAAATTTTAATTATATGATTACATAATCTGAAATGCATTTCTTTATTTTACTTGGAATATTTTAAATGAATTTTACTTAAAGTTCAACATATTAATGCTGAAATGTATCAACTAGGAGGATAAGCACAGCTCAATGGAGGAAACATTAAATCTTAATTAAAAAAGACATTACACTATAAATATTGTATAAATGCTTTGGCTTTATTAGCCCACTTCAGTTATAGAAAGAATTCAAAAAGTTACATAGAACATTATTCTTTGTTCTAAAGAACATTTGCTATAGTAATCAGAATAAACAACTGGATGCATGCATATATAATCTTAAATTTATATGTAAGATTTTTAATATTTATACAAATGTTAGAACATCATATAATTAAATATCAATATGTAGAAAAATGGCTAAACTGTTTAGTTTAGCCTGAGTATATAACAATATCCATTTTCTACATATTGATATTTAATTATATGCTGTTCTAACATTTGTATAAATATTAAAAACCCTATATATAATCTTAAATTTATATATGCATGCACCCAATTGTTTATTCTGGTTACTATAGCAAATATTCTTTAGAACAAAGAATAATGTTCTAAGTTTTTGAATTCTTTCTATAACTGAAGTGGGCTAATAAAGCCAAAAGCACTTTTGCAATATTTATAGTGTAATTTCTTTTTTTTTAATTAAGATTTAATGTTTCTTGCTATTGAGCTGTGCTTATCCTCCTAGATGAATTTTACTCAATGAGGAAGTAAAATTTTTTTACTAAAAAGTTCTATATAACTATAAAACTCAAATGTATCATTTAAAAAATTACTTCTTACAAAACAAAAAATTTACAAAAAAATTTGAAATTAGCAATAAAAAGTTGCAATTTTAAATACAGTATAATATTTAAATATGTTCTCAGATAATAATGCTATACTATTCATACTTTGGAATGGAATACAATAATCTATTTTTAATTTCTAAATAAAAATTATTGTCTATTTTAGGTTTTTATCTTTTATACAAAATTTTAATAAATTTTTAAAATTA